>PVIJ01015113.1:0-37777 GCA_004024925.1 Scalopus aquaticus
TGCAAATTGCATGTGTTTATCTTCTTTGAATGCTGAATAGTATTCCATTGTGTATATGTAACACATCTTCTTGATCCAATCATCTATTTTTGGACATCTGGGTTGCTTCCACACCTTTGCTATTATGAACAGTGCTGCAATGAACATATGGGTGCTTGTATCCTTTTGGATTAGTGTTTTTGTGTCCTTTGAGTAAATTCCCAATAGTGGGATTGCTGGGTTGTACGGGAGCTCCATGTTCAGCAGTTTGAGGAATCGCCATACAGCTTTCCA
Source organism: Scalopus aquaticus (assembly GCA_004024925.1). Lineage (NCBI taxonomy): Eukaryota > Metazoa > Chordata > Mammalia > Eulipotyphla > Talpidae > Scalopus > Scalopus aquaticus. The sequence continues at coordinate 274 of PVIJ01015113.1, forward strand.
TAGTGGTTGGACCAATTCACATTCCCACCAGCAGTGTAGAAGAGTTCCTTTTTCTCCACATCCTTTCCAGCATTTGTTGTTGCCTATATTTTTAATGTGTGCCATCCTCTCAGGTGTGAGGTGGTATCTCATAGTGGTTTTGATTTGCATTTCCTTGATTAGAAGTGATGTTGAGCATTTTTCCATGTATCTGTTGGCCATTTGCTTTTCTTCTTTGGAGAAGTGACTTTTGAGCTCTTTTGCCCATTTTTTGACTAGGTTATTGGCTTTGTTTTTGTTGAGTTGTGTGAGTTCTTTGTAAATTTTTGTTATCAGTCCTTTATCAGACGTATTATGTGCAAAAATCTTTTCCCAATTGGTAGGGTGTCCTTTAGTTTTGGTTAATATCTCTCTTGCTGTACCGAAGCTTTTTATTTTGATGTAATTCCATCTGTTTATCTTGTCTTTCACTTCCTTCGCTTTGAGGGATGTGTCTTTCAAGATTTTGCTGAGTTGTATGTCGTGTATAGTTTCACCTATATTTTCTTCTATACATTTTATGGTTTCAGGTCTTCCATCAAGGTCTTTTATCCAGTTTGAGTTGACTTTTGTGCAGGGTGTGAGGTAGTAGTCTAGCTTCATTTTTGTGCATGTGGCTGTCCAGTTTTCTCAGCACCATTTATTGAATAGACTGTCCCTGTTCCACTGCATTTTCTTTGCTCCTTTGTCAAAGATTAGTTGTTCATAGATATGTGGCTTTAATTCTGGGTATTCTTTCAGTTCCATTGGTCTTTCTTTCTGTTTTTGTTCCAGTACCATGCTATTTTAATTATTATGGCTCTGTAGTATAGTTTGAAATCAGGGAGTCAAATTCCTCTGTTTTCTTTCTTTTTAGTTAGTAGGGCTATAGCTATGCGAGGTTTTTTTGTGGTTCCATATGAATTTCATCAGTAGTCAATCTATTTCTTTGAAGAATGTCATTGAGATTTTTATTGAAATAGCATTGAATCTGTAAATTGCTTTTGTTAGTATTGACATTTTGATAATGTTAGTCTTTCCAATCCATGAACAAGGGATGCCTTTCCATCTTCTTCTATTTCTTTCAATAGAGTTTTGTAGTTTTCTTTGTACAAGTCCTTTATGTATTTATGTATTTTGTTAGATTTATTCCCAGATTAAATAGCAATAAAAATAAATAAAAATTAAAAAGTTGACAAGAGATGAAATAGGCAGACAAAGCAACAAGGAAACAGGGCAGGAAGCTGAATGGAAGGCTGGAATCGCCACCCACCTGCACAGACTCTGAGGCAAAAGAGCCACCTAAAAGCCCCCAAAGGCCAAAAATCCAAGAACTTAAACCAAGGACTATAGCAATACAGTACCCAAACAATAGAAGCCTATGGGCTATACCCTAACAAAGCACAGTACCTGAGAAGAGGACTGGTATCCATCTGTGGATTCTCATCCACACGTACAATAGCAAGAGACCTCAGGCTCCAGGAACAACTACCATGGGATTTATTTTACAAACAGGGGGGAAAAAGACTTCCTGTATCTATAAGTGGCCTGCTATCTCACCTAGATAGCATCAGTGATGATTACCACCAGTCACCAGGAGTGCTGGACAACTTTGGCAAGTAGTGTTGACACTACTTGTCCCTGAGAGGCAGTGACAGAGAAACCCAATGTTAACAGCTGTTTGTGAGTTGTTAGGCTATGCCAACAACAAACAGCTCTTTGAGACACCAGGCCCAGAAGCTCTGGTTCTCCTTTCAGGCATTGTCAGTGACAAGACTAGCAGCTCAGTCTCTAACAGAAGTTTTTGTTGTCTCTTTTCTCCTCGCAATCAGCTACTGGATGCTTCTTTTCTTCTTTCTTCGGAGACCTGGAATGGAGTCTTCCCCTTCTTTATCATCCTTCGGAGGCTGGCATTATCTCTTCCTTTGTCTCTCCTCAGCTCCCTCTGATGCTGGCTTATATTCTCCTTCAGAGTGTCCCTCCCTCAAGTCTGATAGGATCTTTTTCAATCCTGTGGATTATTGGACCATTTAGCAACAATCAGATCATAGCTTGCACCTGATTGGTCCATTCCACGATCCAGGAAGTACAGAGTTACATGAAACGGCTGAAGAACAACTGCTACAACTGACAAAAGGGCAGTTCCTGGGCTCCGAGGAACCAAGGCCACAAATGACTTGTGGTGGAGCAGCATTGTATGAGAACACCACTGCTACTGCCATCTCCCCCTGCTGAGGCTGCTGGGTTCTAGGAATTGAGATACTAATAGACACTATATAATAACCAAGGCGAAAATACTCCAAGAAGACATAACATTCATTAATATATACTCACCAAGTGAAGGAGCACCAGAATATATTAGACATTTACTATCACCTCTGAAAACAGACATTAGCCAAAACATATACGTAGTAGGAGACTTCAACACCCCATTCTCATCAATAGTCAGATCAACAAGACAAAAAATGAATAAGGACCTAATAGCACTAAACAAAGATCTAGATCACATGAGCCTAACAGACATCTATAGGACATTGCATTCCAAAAAACACATTTTCTCAAATACACATGTATCCTTCTCCTGGCTAGACTTCATATTGGGCCACTAGATAAACATCAACAGATCAATGAAGATCAAAATCATCTTAACTATCTTCTCTGAACATAAATGCATCAAACTAAAAACCAAATATGAAAAGAAAAAAAGAAACTCCTCTCTTCCACCCATTACATGGGCATTATAGAAGATGCTTACTGAAATATGACTGGATTAATAAGGAAATCAAAGAAGAAATTTAAAGTTCATTGAGATGAATGACAATGAGGACACAATTTTCCGGAATGTATGGACCACAGTAAAAGCAGTAATAATAGGAAAGTATGTACCAATACAGACACACATAGAGAAACAAGAAACCCCAAAATACCAACCAATAAGAAAAAGAACAACATGAAATCCTAAAAGCCAGTAGAAGAAAAGATATAATAAAAAATTAAGCAAAAAATTGAAATAGAAATTAATAAAATAATCCAAAATATCAATGAAACCAAGATGCGGTTCTTTGAAACAATAAACAAAATAGAAAAACATCTAGTGAGACGAATGAAAAGGAGAAAATCCAAATTAATAGGATCTAAATGCAAGAGGAGAAACAACATACACAGCAGAAATCCAGCAGAGAATTAGAGATTACCATGAACATTTTTATGCAAAGAAGTTCAACAATCTAGAGTGCCATTGGAGACATTTTGTTTAGGACTTCTGATCACTGCACACTACTTGGGGTGAGATAATCAGACACTTGTGGCCTTAGTGACTCTGGTCCCCTTATTTTAAATAAATCCCATTGTAGCTGTTTCCTGAACATGAGTGGTCTAGCAGTTGTGCACACAGGTGAACAAATAGTAACTGGTAAACTATTTGGGCACTATCCTTTGCTTGTTTTAGTACCCCTTCTTGCCCAGCAACAATTTTCCTAATAAACCTGTCCTTTTAAACTGTAACCTTTGCCTCCCTGTATCTGTTTAAATGTCTTCAATCCTGGATAAACTTATCTTGTGCTGCTGAAAGCATAACTCTGATGAAATTTTTCCAAAGGTAAACCAAGGACCTCATTCATGTAACCCAACATCTCATCCAGCAACATCAAGATGAAGAGCTAATTGATCAATGATTGCTTGAGTTTCACTCCTTCCAGGTCTGTGGCAGTCTATCTTTGTTTCAGCTGCTTTCCAAATTTGATGTGACTGAACATGGCTGAACATGCCTGGGCATGCCTGGGGGCTAATGCTGACCCAACTCTGCTTTAGTTACCTAGTCCCCAATACTCCAACATGTTTCATATTTCTTGTCTTTGCCTCCTTTTTATAGAAATCTTTCCTCTTGAAACCATTAATGATCAGCTAGAGAAAGTCCACGTTGCTGGGATGGTTCCATTCCAGGATCCATGTGTTAATCTTCTTATATTCTTGTTTTAAGATTAGCAATTTTATTATATCTGCATAAATCTCCTTTGCTTTAAAAATAACATTCAAAATTTCTGGGTATTGGGATGTGCACATATTTGAGGGACCTTATTTCTCCTTTACAGTTTCCTTTTTTTCCAAGAAGATACTATATTGTCATGTAAGGATTGTTAGTCTAAGGAAAAAAAATCACAGTCCCTAGTTAGTGAATACACCATTCCTTCAAAATTAAATGCAAAAATGGATTTGGTTCAGAAGGCCTGAAACTATTAACCTGAGTCTAACACAGAGGCATAGTCTTACAGATATCTAAACAGAGCCGCCTCAGTGACAGGAGGCACCTCAGGGAGGGGAGCTGGTGGCACCTGTGGTGTTCTCTTAACCTGTGCTCCACTATGAGCAAGTTGTGGATGTGGGTTTTCAGAGCCCATCAACTGCCCTTTTTTGTGTACTTCCTGGATCGAGGATTGACCAATCTGGTGTGAGCTGTTAGCTGATTGGTGCAGAACCTTCTATTCAGCCACAGGATTAAAAAATGGTACATTGAGGCTTGAGGGTACGGCACCCCAAAAGAGGATAGTTGGCCAGGGTTAGAGGGAGCTGAGAAAGAGATTATCAGCTTCCAAAGAAAGAATGGGAAGGCTCCATAACTGACCTCCATAGAAAGAAGAAAGAAGAAGGACCAAAAGGTGACCTAGAAAGAAGTAAAGAAATATCCATTAGCCGACCTCCAGGGAGGTAAAAAAAGTCAAAGACCTCTGTCAGAGTGTAGGCCTCTGGTACTGTCAATGATATCACTGAAAGGAGCTACAAAGTTTCAAACATGGTTCTCAAAGAGCTGTTTGTTGTTGGCATAGTCCAACAACTCATATGGAGTTGTTAGCATGTGGTGTCTCTAACACTGCCTCTGGGGGAACAAGTAGTGACCATCTCTACTGGCCAGTACTGGCCAGCATTCCTGATGACCACTGTCCATCACTATTGGCCAGTGTCATCCAGCACTGTTGACAGGTGACCACTACTCTGCTTGTAATTCTGGTGGACTCTGTGGGTAAGATAAGCAGCCACTTGTAGCTACAGTAAGTTCCAGATTTCCCATTTGTAAATAAACCTCATGGTTGTTGTTCCTGGAGTCTCTTGCAAGACCTGCAAGAGGTCTCTTGCAATTGTGCACATGGGTGAGACTCCACAGACAGTCACATGTCCTCTTATTGGACACTGTCCTTTGATTGGCTATAGCTCATAGGCCCTTATTGTCTGGATATTATATTGATATAGCCCATCATTTTCGAATTTGACCTTTAGAATTTTTGTTTTTTTTTCACAGTTCTCATGTTTTAGAGCCTGGGCAGGTGGGTGGCATTCTGTTCTATCCCATCCTCTTGTCCTGTATGTCACTGAGTGTTTATACTGTTATAAATCTCAGAAGGCAGTGCTTCACCTTTTGGAGGAGCATATTATTTATATAAGGCATGTTCTGGGGGTACATGGGCAACACTGAACAGTAGTGATGGTCATCACTGGTCACCAAGAGCACTGGACTGCACTAGCCAGTAGTGGTTGTCATACTGGTCTCTCAAGTCAGTGTCAGAGACAAGTGTTAACAGCTATGTGACTTGTTGGGCTATAGCAACAACAAACAGCTCTTTGAGGCACCAGGCCCAGGTCTTTTGATACTCCTTTCAGGTGATGGAGAGACAGTATCAGAGGTACAGTCTCTGACAGAGGTCTTCAGCTTCTCTTCCCTCTAGGAGGTCAAATGCTGGATGCTACTTTTATACCTTCTTCTTTCAACTTCTGGTTCTTCTTTCTTCAGAGGCTGCAACAGAGTCTCTCAGCTCCCTCTGACCCAAACTTATATTCGCATTCAGGGAGCCCCACCCACAAGTCTAATTGGACCATTTTTCAGTCCTGGTGATGATTGGACCAAGTATCACCAATCAGACAATAGCTTGCACCTGATTGGTCCAATCATGTTCCAGGAAGTCCCAGGAACATAAAAGGACAGTTGCTGGATTTTGCCACAGCCACAACTGGCTTGTATTGGAGCAGCAAGAGTGAGAGAACACCCCTGCTTTTGCTGGCTCCTGTCGCTGAGGTAGATCCAACCACTAGGTGGCTCAGTGCTGGTATAAATTGGACTATTTTTCAATCTTGTGGCTGACAGGACAATTTCACACCAATCAGATAATAGCTCACTCCTGATTGGTCCACTCAATGATCCAGGAAGTATGCATGAAAGGACAGTTGATGGGCACTGAGGAACCACAGCCACTACTGTCTTGTGGAGGAACAGCAGGAGAGAGAACACCATTACTGTTCCTTGCTACTGCTGCTGAGTCAGCTTAGTTCCGGTAGCATTACTACTCAAAGAGTGGTGCACAGAACAGGACCTGCAGCACTAACATCACCCAGGAGCTTGGTAGAAAAATTAAAATGCTAGAGATGTCAAAATCCCTGCAGGACCTGATGATGAAGATTTTTTATTTGTAACATAACAGGATGGCAAGGAATCCCAAAACAGAAAATTTCCATTAAGGAAGGTCATGGAGATTCAATAAATAATTCTGAAAAGTCTTCAGAATTATTAGCAGGATTAATGCAGATATATAGCAGACACAGACATAGATCCTGAAGTTCTGGAGAATCCTAGAATGGTTAATGTGTTCTTATGTCACAATGTGCTCCTGCTATAAGGAGAAAGTTGAATAAAACTGATGGTGCTAACGAAATGGCTACTTCCCAGTTAGTGGCCATAGCCTTTAAAGGGTTTAATGGAAGAGAGACATGTGAAGAAGCTGTGCTTGCTTCTCGGCCTTGGACTAATACCAGGAAGTTGAGGAACATGGATGGAGGCAACTGGAACAAATGTGGGTGAGAAAACCATGGGGAATCTGACAACATTCCTCTTGCTTTTAGTTTTCTCCTTTCATCCCACTTGCCTGGCCCCTTCTACACCTTTCCTATGTGTCACAACCAGAAGGTGCCTATCTTGTGGCAAGCTTTTGGAACTCATTTGTCTTGCTTGGGCTAACTGTGTTTGGCTGGGCATACCAACAAGGGGATGGGTAACTTTGGGTGCCTTATTTGAAAACTATATTATTTGACTTCTCTCTATCTCACACCAATTATATTAAAGCCCCTGTCCATTAAAAGTTTTACCCACTAAAGTATGTTTTGTCTTAATATGAAGGGTGTCAGAAGTTATTTAGAATAGGCAAGACTAGGTTACTGTGGTGCCCATAAACCTACCCAGTAACAGAAGTAGGGTGACTGCTTGTCTAGATGGGTTTTCTTACCTTCTCATTATTGAGTGTTGGGGCAGAATAAAATCGTTTGGGGCATGGGATACACTGGGCTGTGGATTATAGGTGTTAAACAGCAGCCCATCAGACACTGTCAAGTATCCCCAAGGGAAAACTTGCTGATTTAACTTTGGGCAGATAACAAAACCCCACCAAGAACACTGTCTGCAATAGAGAAGAGAGTTCAGAAACATACTTCCTCATGCAATGGATGTTCTTAAAAAAATGCCATCACAGACACCCTATATAATTCTAAAGTTAGGTTAGAGTCAAAAATACATATTTGATAAACACTATAATTAGGGACTACATTACAGCTATTTTTGTGACAATAGAAAAAAACTCCTAATCGTTTTAGCAAAGGGTCATGAAGCTTATGAGTTAAGTTCAGAGATCTATTACCATGAGATCGCAGTTTGATTTCCTGCTGTGAAGGATGACAGCAACTGTCTGGATACCAGGAGTTATGTTCCCAGCACAAGACAAAGTATTGAAGACAGGAGGGACATAATGCTCACCCATTCCGCAGTCTTGGACTTGGTTAAAAATTTTAACTTTTATATCAGATAATGTACTACAAGTTTAGAGATCTGAAAAGGAGGCAAGTTCATAGAGGAGTGAAAGAAAATGGAATTAATTTGATTTCTAACCTGACCTCTAGGGAACAGGGAACTCTCCATTGTTGTCCAAAACTGCCTTCCACAGGGGAATTGTGTGCATAGAGTTTGGAGTAGCAAGAGGAAATGTGATTAATGAGCATATATAGAGAGCTTTGTAAACAAGGGCTGACTCCGGCATATATAACCTTGGGCTTGAAGGGACATGCTTTTGTTGTCATGTGTTTGTGTGTAGCCCCATTTATGGCTAGAGGACAGATGGTTCACTTCTCCCTGCTGCCTCATCTGGGTCAGAGCTCAGGTCTCTATCACTTGCATCCAATAAGGAATTCAGATCTCCACCCGAGACCCTCTCAGAGACCCAGTCCAGGTGAGCCCAGCCACCCAGTTGAACCTCAGGAGAGAGAAATTAGGCCACGAACACTTTGCTGTTGTCATCTGTGAGGTGATTTTCCTTTACCCAAAGTCAAAAGATTCCTGTGTTTGTTTGTTTCATTAAATAATGAATTAATTCAATGGCTGTGTAATATTTCAAACTGTGAAATATTCACCATGTTGATCTTTTTATATATCATTAAATTGTATTCATATGAAATTGTTATCATAGCAATGGTCATAAAACATGTGGAGATTAAGTTGTTGTGATGGTCTAATTGGGCAACTTGGTCCCCAAGGGTGGCTGAGCAATGTCCACAGACATTTTAGGCAGCTCACAGTGAGGGGCAGGGGGACACCAGGATGCTCCAAATATCTTACAAAGCACAGAAAAGACTTCACCACAGAGAATTCCCCCCAAATGTCACTCATGCTGACACGCAGAAACATGGCCCATTTTCTCTTATGTGTACATTATGTAAGGTATTTATCATCAGTAGAGCATAAAAATATCACTGTTTCTTACTTGCAAAAAAAGTTTGTTTTTATCCTTTATCATTTTTGTTTTATATCTGAAAGTATAATCAGGGTTGACCAATCTTTTCTTCCTCATAATTCTCTTAATTTCTCTCTATCTCCTCCCCTTCTACTCCCATTTCTTTCTCTCCTTTTCCCTCCTCCTCCTGCTTCTCCCCAACCTCAATCCAGTAGTATGTATTTTTGTTTTATTGATAGATTCCTTTCCTGTGTAGATAGCTTCATATTTTTTTACTTGAATACTTGAAACAAGCATATTCTTTTGGGACTGTGCCCTGACTGATCCCTCTGCTAGGCACACACTTCCCCACATAACTTGTGTCTCCCTTTCCTTTCTTACATGAGGCTTTGGTTTAAATGTGGCATCTCTACAGGTCTTTCCTAAATACCCAAGAACAATAAAACCTCTATCCACTCTCTTTTTAAACTAGGCTTCCTGTCTTCATACCACGTGTCAACTTCTAAAATATTAAAAATTTATTGTGTGATTATGCATTCATTCTCCACCATTGAATTGGGATTTTGTTTTACAACACTCTAAACTCATTGCCTAGAGTGTGCCTAAAGCACAGTCATTAGTCATATTATTCCTGAAAGAAAATGATTTATTAGTAAATTGGTTTATCAATGATCCCACAAGGAATATTTTGATTGGAACAAAAATTTTGTATCAGAGGTGTCACTGAGGTTCTTCTATGGAAAAAATACACATCATATTATAATTAACTTCTTTTTTCTTCTTTAAAAAGATTTATTTATTAAAAAGTATAAATGGAGTCATTTCAAGTAGGTTAGTAACAAAGTTTGTGAAAATAAGTTTTGTTTCCCTTTTTTCCTGAAAGTTACCTCCACCACATGAAACCAGTCAATGATACACAAATTTCAGAATTCCTTCTCCTGCGATTTTCAGAGGAAGCAGAACTCCAGCCCCTCATATTAGGGCTTTTCCTCACCATGTACCTGATCACCGTGTTTGGAAACCTGCTCATCATCCTGGCCGTCAGCTCAGACCCCTACCTCCACACACCCATGTACTTCTTCCTCTCCAACCTGTCCTTTGCTGACATCTGTTTCACCTCCACCACCATCCCCAAGATGCTGGTGAACATCCAGACACAGAGCAAAGCCATAAGCTATCAAGGCTGCATCACCCAGGTGTATTTTCTTGTACTGTTTGGAGGGTTTGACGTCTCCCTCCTGACTGTGATGGCCTATGACCGCTTTGTGGCCATCTGCCACCCCCTGCACTACATGGTCATCATGAACCCCCGGCTGTGTGGGCTGCTGGTTCTGGGCTCCTGGATCATCAGTGTTCTGTATTCCTTAATACAAAGCTTAATGTTGTTACGGCTGTCCTTCTGTACAAATGTGGAAATCCCACACTTTTTCTGTGAACTCAATCAAGTGATCAAACTGGCCTGTTCTGACACCTTTCTCAATAACCTGGTGATATATTTAGAGTCTATCTTTGTGGGTGGTAGTTCCCTCTTTGGTATCCTTTACTCTTACTCTAAGATAGTTTCCTCCATTTGTAGGATCTCATCAGCTCAGGGTAAGTATAAAGCACTTTCCACCTGTGCATCTCACCTCTCAGTTGTCTCCTTATTTTATGGCACTGCCTTTGGAGTGTACCTTAGCTCTGCTGCTCCCCACAGCTCACGCTCAAGTGCAATAGCCTCTGTGATGTACACTGTGGTCACACCCATGCTGAACCCCTTTATGTACAGTCTGAGAAACAAGGACATAAAGACAGCTTTGAAAACATTCATTGTAAAGAAAACTATGAAAAGACAATTGTTCTAGGGTCGAAGAAGCACCAATAATTTTAAACATGAGACTAATAGTCACAAATTGGACATAATTAATCAATATAAGAGGTGGAAACTGCTCTTTAATTTTATTCTTTTATCATGGAATTTCCACTTGGACCTCAATTTCTCTATACAATTACACAATTCTATTAACTTTCTGTTCTTTCTGACATCTAAGAGCTTTTCCCTTTTTTTAAATTAGAAAATTTTAGATATTCCCATTCACTTAAAGAGATGACATGAATTTTTTAGAATAATTTTTCTAAAATAGCATATATCATACCAAATACTTTGTTTCTTTGTTAATGCTAAAAGTCATTAAGTTCTGCTATCCCTAAAGCAAGCAATCTACACCTGTTGACCAAGGAAATAAATAAATTTATAACAGAGGTCGTACTATCACAAAGTTTTTCAGTTTTTCAGTTTCTGTCATCCTTCTGTGTTCACTATATTAACCACCCTCCTGACAACAAAGACTCTAACATTAGTGGGCTCCATGGCATCCGAAGTTTTAGTCTCCTCCATAGGATCCTGTTCTTTAGCTCAATTTGCACGAAGCCCCCCTCAGTCCAAGCCCACATGATTATCACACATTTGAGTCTTCACCAAGACTCATTTTCATAAATATATTGACCTAATATGACCTTAGAATCACAGATACTCTTCAATATGATGGAAAAAATTAAATCTCTTATTATATTACAATGCAAAATGTTTCTTTTTCATGCAGTATATCCACTTCATCAAATATGGAGGATTTATATCTGTGTGTAAGGAGCTTAATAGTGATGGGAATTTAAAAAATATGTTTTTCAGTTATTGTCATGTCTGATGCTGTTAAGGCTAGGACTGCTTTCTTAGATCTAAAGAAAACAACTCCCCTTGTCATATTTTCATAAGGAAAAGGATGGTGAGTTAATGCTATTATATTATCATATTTTATATCTCTCCATTACACTCGGAATTCTATCATCTTTTATGAAGAAAGAATGATTATGAGAGAACTTATACTCCTGTCTAACATGGAATCAGGTTCACCAATTTTCCCACAGAAAAAAAAGCCCTCGTCTCCTAGTTACCCGGAAATTAACTGCATAGAATTTTAAAATGGAGTTGTCTGAATTAAGTATAACAACGAATTCCAAAAAACCCCAAACCAGTGCACATTATTATAACTCTCCTCACTTCTGTTCACTTTGACTGTAGTATAAGTTAACTGTTACTGACAGGCCATCCTACATGTAAGTGAGTTAACATCAGGCCTTGAGGACCAAGAAGAGTGTGTGAGGAGCTGCTCTAACCTTGTTGGCTCTCACAGGCAGACTGATTCTCTGCATTGTGTTTCTGAGGCTCGTCCAGGGAGATGCCTATGCCAAGGGATCTCTCCCCGGAATATATGCTCAGTTCACTATATTTGTTTCTACTTTCATCTATGTTTGCAGAAAAAGAGTTTCAAATATGTATTTATTTCATTTATTTCTGTGATTCCTATTTCATGTAAGATATTTCCCTTCACTCTCAAGTAAAAGCAAGAGCTGTCATCACTCTTCACTTTGAATCAGTCACCTGTGCTGTGGATCATACTCTGATCCAGGCATCTTAATTATATCTTTTTCTTTTAAATAATTTTTAGGGTATATGCAAACACTATAAGCTGCACATGTTTAAAATGTAATTTTTGTTGAATAGAAAGTGTCATACAAAGCTATAGTGCATGTTGTATGTTTCCATTTGTGTTTAAATAAAAAATGTGTGTAGTAAGATTTAATTGCATTTTGGTGTACTTTTAAAAATGTGCATTCTGAGAACTTAAATCTCTATTTTTCTGAAGGTAAATATGAGATAGGAAATATTATTTTAGATGACTTTGCAAGATATAAGTGAAATTTCTGGACACATTTTGCTGAATACAAAATTAAATGTTTCAAGTATTTTGTATGTACGTGTATATTTATTTGCACATAATTTTATTATATAAACATACACAGATATATGTATAGAACATACTTATATAATCTACTATTTTATGTTGAAAGGACACTTGAGAAAAATTTGAAAGGATATAAACAAAATGAATGAATGTGTGAATTAATATGTGATTAAAAGAATAAAGAAAAAGAACAAAGACATGAAGCAGGTGGTAGACTTACATTTTAAGAATGAATTACTTTTTCATTTTAATGCCAGACAGGTACCAAAGTCTTTTTTCCCTTATTTATTTATTTCAGTTATATTTATTGAGTGAAGTTGACTTACACCACGGTGTACGTCTTTTGGGTATAGGTTTACACCTCAACACCAGCATGCTGTTTCACCACACTCACCACAAAGCCCCAGGAACGCTCCATTAGACCTGCTCTGCCTTATTGCTCCCAGACCACCACATCCCCATTCTGAGCCTCACTTACAGTTCAATGTGCTCTTCCTGCTCCTGTTTTCACCCCTTTCTCTCCCACATCCATCCTGGATTCCCAAGATCTATGGTCAGTTTTAAAGATTTTGTTTATATGACTTTTTGTTTTCTCTGTTTAACTCACATATAAGTGAAATCATTTTGTATTTATCTTTCTATTTCTGACTTATTTTACTTTTTGTAATCCCTTCCAGATATATCTATATTGTCACAAATGTCATGATTTTGACTTTTTTAATCACTGAGTACATGCCACATATATCTACTTATCTGTTTTGGCACTTTGAGGTCATTTCCATATCTTAGCTATTGTAAATAGTCGTACAATAAATGTAGTAGTGCAGGTTCCCATTTGATTTTGTTTTTTTATGTTCTTTGGGTAGATTACCAGGAGTGGGTTTGCTGGGTCATATGTCTCATCCTATTTTAGTGTTTTGAGGAAGTTCAACAAGGTTTCAATAGAGTCTGGACTTGTCTAGATTCAACAAGCATATAGGAGGTTGCTTTTCTCCACACCCTCTCCAGTACTTCTTGATTTTGATGTTCTTATTATGGCCATTCTCACAGGTGTGAGATGGTATCTCATTGTGCTTTAAATTTCTGCATTTCCCTGATGGTAAGTGATGATGAACATATTTTCATGTCCATTGTCCATCTGCCTGTCATCTTTCGAGGAATGTCTACTGAGATTGTCCATTGGATGAGTGGGTTATATGTTTAGTTATATAAGGTCTTTGAATATCATCAACATCAATCCCTGTCAGATGCATGATGTGCAAATATTTTCTCCCATTCAGTAGGTTGTCCTTCATTTTGGTCACTGTCCTTTGTGCTCTATAGGGGCTTTTAGTTGATGGAGTCCCAGTTTTTTTTATTCTCCTTTTTTTTTCTTGTTGCTTGAAAGGTGTCCTCAAAGATATTGAAGTTGGTGTCATGGGGTGTATTTCCTCTGTTTCTTTTAAATAATTTATGGTTTCAGATATAACATCCATGTTTTTCAAACATTTTGAGTTGATTTTCATATGTGCTGTGAGACAATTGTCTAATTTCATTTTTTGGATGTGGCAGTCTGATTTCCCCATCATCATTTTTGAAGAGATTTTCTATGTTACAGTGTATATAATTCACCCCTTTGTTGTAGGTTAATTATCCAGACATGCATTTTTTTTTTCTGGGCATTCAGTTCCATTCCAATAGTCTATGTGTCTTTTCTTTTTTCAGTACTGGGCTGTTTTAATTATTTTATCTTTATTGAATAGTTTGGAGTCCAGAATTGTGATACCTCCATTGTTTCCCTTTTTAATCAGGAGAGTTTTGTCTATTCAGGGTGTTTTGTGTTTCCATATGGATTTTAGTAATATTTGTTCTATATTTTGTAACATGCCATTGAGATTTTTATTGGATTTTCTTGAATGTGTATATTTCCTTGCCTAGGATGGACATTTTGACAATGTTGATTCTTCCTATCCATGGGCAAGGGATAATTACTATTTCTTTGTGTTCTATTTCTTTTGACAAAGTTTTACAGAGGTGTGGGTTAGAGATGTTTGGGGAAGCTGAAATGGCAGGCTTAATCTTGATTTGTAATTTATTTTATTCCTTCTGTCTCTGACTTGCCCAACTAAGTCTTTTCCTATATATGGTTCTCAGTCAGAAGCTGCTTTAGATTTGTGGCAAGTTTTTGAGTCTCAGCATCTCGGCCATGGTGCATACTTTTGGGGCATTTATCCCTGAAGCAGACATATGCTTTGGATGTTTCAAGAGGAAACCATATCCCTTTTTTTCATTTCTTTGCACAATAATCTACTAAAGTTCTTACACTCTAGAGTATGCTTTGCCTTTATGTGGCAGAACCACATAAGACATATAAATTTAGTGGTCTTGGGTGCCCTTCAACTGCACATTCACAGATTTATGTTCATATTAATGAAAAAGGAAGTCACACAATCTTTACAAATGTTTGGGAAAATACTCAATGCATCATACTTGTATTGATGATAGTCTTTATTTTCTGAGTTTCACAATGGTTTGTGATGGAAAGGAGTCAGTCAGAGCTGACTGGCTGTGGAGACACTGCCCATCCCAGGACTAGCTAGTTCTTAGAGACAGTAACATTTTTCTGTTAACAGGCTTGTCAATGCAAAAACAAGCAGTCCTGAATCCATTCCTCCATTTGCTTCCTTTTTTAATTCTCAGACATAGAGACAATAATCCCCTGCCCTAAAATGACCAGGGCCAGGTACCAGGAAATAGGAAATGTCTCTAATGTCTGAAGGAATTATTAAAACAAGCTAATCTTAAACTGTTCCCACTGTCCTGCTTTGCTAAATCCCACTAATTCTCTCACCTAGGCTTTCCTGTCTCTGTTTGCCTCTGCTCCTTGGCCTTCACTGGGGTTTCTGCATGGCACAGTATGTGACAGTTCATGCTTCTCTTGTCTACAGAAACTTTGGAAAACTGCAAACTTTTCTTTCCATGGCATTGAGTATCTCGCTATATCATTTAATAAGTTAAGATTAGTCTCTGCACTTTGCTCAGCTGAACATTGTGGGAGACAGAAAATAAATAACAAAGCAAAACCAATAGCGTTGCTATGGGAACCTGGTCAAGGGTGCCTATGACCAGCTGGGGCTATCAATAATTCTGGGGGATGTGAAAACACAAACAGAACCAAGCAGGACACATGTGCCAAAGGACCCCCAGACCTATGTCCCAGCAGATAGCAACTGTCAGAGACCAACTCCTACGGTGATGTAAAAGCCCCTGAAAACAGGTTATAAAAGGGAGCTACAAATCCTTCTCCCCATGCAGATCTCCCATCAAGCTCTCTTGCAGGAAATTTCAAGAAATCCACCTTTTCTGTTCTCCACATAAACTCTCTCTGGTGAATTCTTTTACCCCAGAGCCTCCAGTAAGCACCCCAATATTACAGCACCACGTTGACCTCTCTGTGTCATCACTCAATCACCTTTGTTGATTGAAATAAAATCTTAATAACAGCTAGACAAAGAATTTATTAGAAAATCCAAGATGATTAGATTCCAGGAAACCGTCCAATGGCTTTTATTCATGAGAAACTTTCCAAAAACCTCAAGTTTCAGTTTACCATATATAGATAAGACTAGTGAATCATTACTTTCAAAAATTAATTATTCCTACTGGGTGTTTCTGATTTTCTAATTTAGGTTTATATCTTTCTATTTCCTAAGTCATTTTTGACTGAAAGATATATAGATGTTTCTATGTATAGAGAAGGGAAAATACTGGTGTTTACCTTTCCTCGGTTTTAAAGAATGCACTCTGGACATCCAAAGGCTGGATACCAGTTGTTTATATCTGCTTTTATATCTGACTCTGTTGTCATTAGTGGTGGTTGACAGACTGGTTTACCCCAACAGAAGACTTTATGACCGCTTGGCAGAATAAAAAGTGAGTTCTAATTTAAAGCCAATGCATATGACATTGTTCCCTTGCCTGCTAGGTCAGAGAGGAGGAAAAGGGATCTCAGGATTTACAATATGCTCTTAATCTCCACTATTGGGTCACATGCAGTCATCATCCACTGCATTTGTAACAATGATTGCACCTTCCATTCAACATAGGAATAGCTCTTTACTTCCCCTAAACAAATATTATCAGATCATGTCTGCCTCTTAAGCATCATAATCCCAAAACTCAAAACCTTGTTGACCTTCTCAGCACCACATGTGGAAATATTGTTAAACTTATATTTTATCAGCACTATGTGTTTTAGTAATTCCATACTTTGGGCTATCACAAATCAGGAGTTTTACCATTATTCAATTTTAGACTTACATTATTTATAAGCTTTATAAACTAGGAAAACAAATCATAAGATTACTCAATAATTGTATGAGCAGGAATAATTTTTCCTGTAATATGTGAGGAAGTCAGAGAGTTAACAAGAAAATCAATCAAATTGTCTGTCTCAAACATTATCATATTCTTTAACTAGCTGAATGATTCCGTTTCCTTTGTCAACTATGATTTAAAGCTCATATCTAGTTCAAGCTGCTCCTTGGTGAACATCAGTGAGCTCATTGTCCAAAAAGTGTTGTGTCTGTCTCAGGCTATTGTGTCCAGTTTCTGGAGAATGACCTGTAGTTGGGCACAAGCAATAATAAAGAGGTATTACTTGGAAACAGAAGGAAAACCCAAAATTAAAAACTAAAGTAAAACACAAGATTTGGGGTATCCTGAATACAGACAATGGAGAATTTTCCAGATATTGGGGATTGAAGCATATTTATATGATGTCTTCTTCTGTATTGCAGCATCTCTGACGTCATCAAGTAAATCTGATAATGGTATCACATATGAGGATGGTGGGTGCATAGCCTCAATAACAATCTCTCTGAAGCTGATATCATGTTCTATCTTTCACAAGAAAACAACAAAATTATCCATCCCTTTGTGGGCAAATGCTCAGCCAAAAAGGGTCAATTTGGAGACGGTCCACTGATGATGCAGATTTTTCATTTGTAGTATAACAGGATGGCTGGAATACAGATCATAAAAATTGTATTAAGGTCATGGAGACTCAAGGCCAATGAAGAGCCTTCAGAATTATTAGAAAGAATAATTCAGGCATAGCACGACACATATATAGATCCTGAAGCTCTGGAGAGCTCCAGAATGGTTAATGTGTTCTTATGTCAGTGTGTTCCTAATAAAAGGAGAAAGTTGAATAAAATTGATGTTGCTGTGGAAATGGCTACTTCCTAGTTAGTGGACATAGCCTTTAGAGTGTATAATGGAAGTAAGACTTGTGAAGAAGCTGTGCTTGCTTTTCAGCCTTGGACTAGTACCAGAAACTTGAAGGACATGGACGGAAACAACTGGAACAAACGTGAGTGAGCGACCCATGGGGAGTCTGACCATGACAACCTGCCTCTTGATTTTGAGTTTGTTCCTTTCATACTATTTGCCAGGCCCCTTTTACACCTTTCAAATGTGTACCATGGAAGGTGCCTTAGACTTGTGGTAAGCTTTTGAGTCACCTTGGTCTTCCTTTGGGTCAACCATGTTTTGCTGGGCATTTACCAACAAGTGGATGGGTAACATTGGGTGCCTGATTTGAAAACTATATTCTTTGAATTCTCTTCTCTCTATCTCACACTAATTATATTAAAGTACCTTTCCATGAAAAGTTTTACCCACTAGAGTATATTTTATCTTAACTTGATGGGTGGCAGAACCTATTTAGGGTAAGCAGGTTTGGGGTGCTGTGGTACCCCTTAAACTCCCTAGTAACAGAATTAGGGTGAGTGCTAGTCTAGATGAGTTTTCTTACCTTAACACTATTAAGAGTTGGGGAAAATAAAATTGTTTGGTCATGGGAGACACTGGGCTATGAAATGTAGGTATATGCAACAGCCCAACAGATACTGTCAAATATTGCCAAGGGGAAAACTCATAACTAGTTGAGAACTAACGCCCAGGAGTTTGAGTACTGGAAGTATCCTCAGAGATTAAGTAAGTGCCTTCACTTTGATGGATTTAATTTTGGGCAGATGATTAAACTTCATGAAGAACCCTGTCTGCATAGAGGATAGAGTTCAGAAATATACTTCCTCATGCAATAGATGTTCTTAAAATATTCAATCACAGACACAATATATAATTCTAAAGTCAGCTTGAGTGGATAAAACAATCTAGGTAATGTATATTCTATAAACAATATAAAGAGGTATTAAATTACTGCTATAAATGTGATAGAATTAAAAAGCTTCTAATCATTTTAGCAAAGGGTCATGAAGCTTATGAGTTCAGTTCAGTGGTTTATTATCACAAGATCTCAGCTGATTCCTGCTGTGAAGGATGACAACTGTCTGGACACCAGGAGTTATGTTCCCAGCACCAGCCAAAGTATTGAAGATATAAGAGACCTAATGCACACCCATTCCTCAGTCTTGGACTTGGTTAGAGGAATTTAACTCTGATATCAGATAGTGTACTAGATGTTTAGAGATCTGAAAAGGAGGCAAGTTCATAGAGGAGTGAAAAAATGGAATTAACTTGATTTCTAACCTGACCTCTGGGGAACAGGGAAACTTTCCATTTTTGTCCAAAGTGGCTTTCCACAGGGGAATTGTGTGCATAGAGTTTGGAGTAGAAAGAGAAAATATGATTAATGAGCATGTATAGAGAGAGCTTTGTAAACACACGGGCTGACTCCCAACATATATAACCTTGGGCTTGAAGGGACATGCTTTTGTGGTCATGTGTTTGTGTGTAGCCCCATTTGCGGCTAGGGGACATATGGTTCACTCCTCCCTGCTGTCTCATCTGGGTACAGAGCTCAGGTCTTTATCACTTACATCCAATAAGGAATTCAGATCTCCACGTGAGACCCTTCCAGACATCCGATCCAGGTGAGCCCAGCAATCCAGTTGACCCTCGGGAAAGAGAAATGAAGCCAAAATTATTGTCATCTGAGAGGGGATTTATATTTACCCAAAGGCAGGAGGTCCCTGAGTTTGATCATTTGTTTAAGTAATGAATATAATTATTTCAATGGCTGGGTAATATTTCAATGTGAAATACAATGTTTATCATTTTTATATCACTAAATTGTTATTAGCACTAAATTGTTATTATACCAAGGCTTATAAAATATGTGGAGTTAAGTTCAAATCATGGTTCTAAGTCGGCAATATTGTCCCTCTGGAAACCAAGCAATATCCACAGACATTTCAAAGAGCTCACAGCGAGGGCCAGGGGGAGACCATGATGCTCCAAACATCTTACAATGCACAGGACAGACCACCACAGAGAATGCCCACCCCCCAAAGTCACTCATGCTGACATGCAGAAACACAGCCCATTTTCTCTTACAATATGTAAGGTGTTTATCATCAATAGAGGATAAAAATGTCACTATTTCTTACTTGAAAATAGTTTGTTTTTATCCTTTTATCCTTTTGTTTTATATCAGAAAGTATTATCAGGGTTGCAAAGCCAACCTGAACCCAGTCTGAGGAAACACCTAGATTATTTAACTTTTTTCCTCTTTTCCCCGCTCTTCTTCCTCCTCTTCCTTTTCCTCCTCCTCCTCTTCCACCTCTTCCTCACCTTCTCTCCACCCCCAATACAGTAGTATGTCTTTTGTTTTATCGATGGATTATTTTCCTGTGCAGATGGCCTTATATTTTTTACAGGAATACTTGAAACAAGCATATTCTTCCAGGACTGTGCACTGGCTGATCCCTCTGCTGGGCACACACTTCCCCACATAACCTTGTGTCTCCTTTCCCTTTATTTCCTGAATTCTTTGTTCAAATATGGCATGTCTACAGATCTTTCCTAAATATCCAATAACAACTAAACCCCCTATTCACTCTCTTTTTATACTAGGAGTCCTTTCTTCATACCATGTGTCAACTTCTAAAATGTTAAAATATTTATTGTGTGACTATACATTCGTTCGCCATCATTGAATTGGAACTTTGTCATACAGTATCCTAAACGTGTTGCCTAGACAGTTCATGAAGCACAGTCACGTTTAAAATTATTCCTGAAATAAAAGAAATTATTAGTGAAATGATCTATCAATGATCCCACAGGAACAATTTTGGAGCTAAAATTCTGTATCAGAGGTGTCACTGAGGATCCCCTATGGAAACAATACACATCATATTCTAATTAATTTCTTTAAAAATATAAATGGAGGTATTTCAAGTAAGTTAGTAACATAAATTTGTGTAAATAAATCTTGTTGTTTTCCTTTTTTTGTGGAAGTCAGCTGCACCACTGATGAAACCAATCAATGATACACAAGTTTCAGAATTCCTTCTCCTGAGATTTTCAGAGGAAGCAGAACAGCAGCCCCTCATACTGGGGCTTTTCCTCATCATGTACTTGATCACCATGTCTGGAAACCTGCTCATCATCTTGGCAGTCAGCTCAGATTCCCACCTCTACACGCCCATGTACTTTTTCCTCTCCAACCTGTCCTTTGTGGACATCTGTTTCACCTCCACCACCATCCCCAAGATGCTGGTGAATATCCAGACACAGAGCAAAGCCATAAGCTATCAAGGCTGCATCACCCAGGTGTATTTTTTCGTACTGTTTGCAGGGTTGGACATCTCCCTCCTGACTGTGATGGCCTATGACCGCTTTGTGGCCATCTGCCACCCCCTACACTACACGGTCATCATGAACCCCCGGCTGTGTGGGCTGCTGGTTCTGGGCTCCTGGATCATCAGTGTTCTGTATTCCTTAATACAAAGCTTAATGTTGTTACAGCTGTCCTTCTCTGTAAATGTGGAAATCCCACACTTTTTCTGTGAACTCAGTCAAGTGGTCAAACTGGCCTGCTCTGACACCTTTCTCATTAACCTGGTGATATATTTTGAATCTGTCTTAGTGGGTGGTGGTTCCCTCTTCGGTATCCTTTACTCTTACTCTAAGATAGTTTCCTCCATTCGTAGGATCTCATCAGCTCAAGGCAAGTATAAAGCATTTTCCACCTGTGCATCTCACCTCTCAGTTGTCTCCTTATTTTATTGTACAAGCCTTGGAGTGTACCTTAGCTCTGCTGCTCCCCACAGCTCAAGCTCAAGTGCAATAGCCTCTGTGATGTACACTGTGGTCACACCCATGCTGAACCCTTTTATGTACAGTCTGAGGAACAAGGACATAAAGGTGGCTCTGACAACACTCATTGTAAAGAAAACTACAAAAAGACAATTGTCCTGAGGAAGCACCAGTAATTTTAGACAAGACGCTAATAGACACAAAACTGGACTTAGTTAATCAAACTAAATGTAGAACTCGCTCTTTAATTTTACTCTTTTATATCATGGAATTTCCACTTGGACCTCAATTTCTCTATTCAAATTATGTGACTGACTTTATTAAACTTTCTGCTCTTTCTGATCTCTAACAAGTTATCCCTCTGTGGTTTTTTTTTACTTTCCCAAAATTAATCTAAACTTAAATCAGAAAATTTTAAATATTTCCATTCACTTAAAGAGATTACAGTGATTTTTAATCATTTTTCTCAAATGGCATATATCCTACCAAATTGTTGGAAACCCCTAATGCATGAGGGAAATGTTGGAGACATCTAAGGCATGAATTGCTGAGACAAAGAAAATATTAGGGCCAAGACTGGTCCTGAGTGGTCATGACTGAAAGACTGATCAGCACGGGTTG
Organism: Scalopus aquaticus; assembly: GCA_004024925.1. Lineage (NCBI taxonomy): Eukaryota > Metazoa > Chordata > Mammalia > Eulipotyphla > Talpidae > Scalopus > Scalopus aquaticus. Next base: position 22,478 of record PVIJ01015113.1, read on the forward strand.
TAAGACTGGCCCATGTACAAATCAGGATGTTCTTCCTTGTGCCAGCAAATCTATGCATAGGGAGCAAAGCTAGATTAGAAAACAAAACAGAACAACCTGATAACACAGAATCATTGTGGTGAATTTATGCCTTAACAATGCTGAATACTAAGAAATAAGAGAGAGAATGAATCATTGTCTTGGAACCAACCTAGGGGGTGGTCCGGCTCAATAAAAATGAGTCACTTTGAGTGCTGGGGTACTAGTGCTGTGGAGTCCTGCATCCCCTGGGTCACGCTTCTCTTAAATTCTATTTTGAGTCTGTCATTTCTTTATTTCCTCAACCCTGTTCACCCGGGCTGGTCTCCAGCACTAAATGCTTTTTTTGTTTGTTGATGTTAAAAGTCATTAAGTTCTCCTACTCTTTGTTTTAAAGGCATGTTTCTTTTTTATCATTTTTTAAATTTTTATTCATATCTTTTACATTATTGTGTATTCACCATAGATTACCCACCACCGATTCACCTGTGAACCATCACCATAATCCCTTCTGCTCTTTTCTTCCCAATTTTGGGCCCTTTACCTCCCCTCCCTTGCTGAATATCTCTTTCTTATTTGATTCTCCTATATTCCTGTTATAACTGAAACCATTTGATATTTTTCTCTTTCCTTCTGGATTATTTCGCTGAGCATGATCCCTTCTAGCTCCATCCATGTTGCTGCAAATTGCATGTGTTTATCTTTTTTTGAATGCTGAATAGTATTCCATTGTGTATATGTACCAAATCTTAATCCAATCATCTATTTTTGGGCATCTGGGTTGTTTCCATACCTTCGCTATTGTGTATAATACTGCAGTATACATATGGGTGCATGTATCTTTTTGGATTAATGTTTTTGTGTCCTTTGGGTAGATTCCCAGAAGCAGTATTACTGGGTCATATGGAAGCTCCATTTTTAGCAATTTGAAGAACCTCCATACAGCTTTCCATAGTGGTTGGACCAGTTTGCATTCCCACCAGCAGTGTAGGAGGGTTCCTTTTTCTCCACACCCTCGCCAACATTTGTTGTTCCCTGTTTTTATTTAATACTTGCCATTCTTGTTGGTGTAAGGTGGTATCTCATTGTGGTTTTTATTTGCATTTCCCTGATTATGAGAGATGTTGAACACTTCTCATGTGCCTATTGACCATTTGCTTTTCTTCTTTGGAAAAGTAATTTTTAAGTTCTTCTGCCCATGTTTTGACTGGATTTTTTGCTTTGTTTTTGTTGAGTTGTGTGAGTTCTTTGTAGATTTTTGTGATCAGTCCCTTGTCTGTTGTATAGAGTGTAAATTTTTTTCCCAGTCAGTAGGCTGTTTCTTTGTTTTGGTTAATGTCTCTTTTGCTGTACAGAAGCTTTTTAATTTAATGTAATCCCAGCTGTTTATCTTTTCCTTCACTATCTTTGCTTTGGGGGATGTGTCCTTAAAAATGTTACTAAGATGTATGTCATGTATTATTTTGCCTATGTTTTCTTCTATATATTTTATGGTTTCAGGTTTTATGTCCAAGTCTTTATTCCATTTTGAATTGGTTTTCGTGCATGGTGTGAGGTGGTAGTCTAGATTCAGTTTTCTGCATGTAGTTGTCCAATTCTCCTACTCTTAAGGCAAACTACACCTGATGACCAAAGAATTTGATATAAATTTATGGCAGAGGAAGTATGATAACAAAGCTTTTCAGTTTTGCATGTGTCATCCTTTTGTGTTCACTACATTAACCACCCTGACAACACAGATGCTAACATGCAGTGGGCTCCATGGCACAAGAGGTTTTATTCTCCTCCGTAGGATCCTGTTCTCTTCAGCTCAGTGCCTCAAAACCTCCATTAATCCAAGCCCACATGATAACCACACATACTAGTCTTCACTGAGAGACGTATTTTAATAAACATATTGACCTAATATGACCTTAGGATCACAGATAATCTTCAGTAAGATGAAACAAAATTTAAATCATATGTTACAATGCATAATGTCCCTATTTCATGTGGTGCATCTACTTCTTCAAGTATGGAGGATCCATTTCTGTGAGTAAGGAGGATAATGATGATGGGAATTGAAAAAAAATATGTTTTTCACTTATTGTCATGTCTCTGCTTGAAACCCTCTGATACCACCAAGGCTAGGACTGCTTTCTTAACTCTAAAGGAAACAACTCCCCTTGTCATATTTCATATTTTCTATAAGGAAAGGATAGTGAGTTAATGCTATTATATTGTCATATTTTATATGTCTCCATTACACACAGGATTTTATCATCTTTTATGAAGAAAGTATGACCATGAGAGAACTTAAATTCTTGTCTTGTCATGGAATCAAGTTCACCAGTTTTCGTACAAAACAAACAAACAAACAAAACAAAAACACCACATCTCCTGGCTATTAACTGCATAGAATTTTTAAACAGAGTTGTCTGAATTAAGTATAACAATGAAGCCAAACAAAAACCAAACCACTGCACATTATTATATTAATAACTCTCCTTAATTCTCTTCACTTTGACTGTATTATCAGTAAGGTGTTACTGACAGGTCATCCTACATGTAAGTCAGTTAATATCAGGCCTTGAGGACTAAGAAGAGTGTATGATGAGCTGCTCTGACCCAGCTGAGCTCTGCAGGGCTCCATAGACACCTTGAGTCTCTACATTGTGCTTCTGAGGCTCGTACAGGGTGATGCTTGTTCCAGGGGGTCTCTCCCTGGAATATATGCTTAGTTCACTATATTTATGTATCTACTCTCATCTTCTATTTCTGCAGAAAAAGAGATTCAAATGTGAATTTCTTTCATTTATTTCTGTGATTCCTATTTCATATCTGATATTTCCCATCATTCTCAGGTGGAAGCAATAGCTCTAGCTCTCACCACTGGTCATATTAAATGTCTCCGTGCTATGTATTGTACTCTGATTCAGGCATCTTATTTTTTTTTCCTTTTAGGTAATTTATTAGAGTATATGCAAACCTGTAAGTTGCACATACTTAAAATGTACTTTTTGATGAATAGAAGGAGCCATACAAAGCTACAGTACATGTGGCATGTTTCGTTTTGTGTGTAATTAAAGAAAGTGGGTGGTAAGATTTAATGGCATTTGGGGGAACTTTTAAAAAATGTACACTCCCAGGGCCTCCTTGGTGACACAATGGGGTAAGTCGCAGTATTATGATGCTATCAGCAGCCAAGGCAGCATGAGTTCGATCCCTGGCCAGGGAGCTTCCCACAGGGTGTAGCAGACCTCTCTTGCCTCATCTGCTGCTCCCCTCAGGAGTGCACTTCAGTAGATCCACCTGTTCTACTCCCCACTCTATCTCTGGTGAATCCTCTCACCACCCTACACCACTGGCCTACAACCAGCTCTTGTATGCATAAATGAATAAATCTTTAAAAATATATATACTCCCAGAACCTCAATTTCCTTATTTCTGAAAGTAAAATGAGATATGAAATATTAATTTAGATGCTATTTGAAAGATAGAAATAAACTCATGGATACATTATGCTGAATACAAAATTAAATGTTTAAAGTATTTTGTATGTATGTGTATATTTATTTGCCCATAATTTTATTATACAAATATACACAGGGTCAGTATGAAGATGGCCCACTTACGCCCACTGAAGCCCAGAAGCTTGCCACAAGTCTAAGGCACCATCTAGAAGGAAAGGGATGAAAGGGACAAGTCTGGGACAGAAGGAAAGACACAAAAATACAATTCAATATAGTAGCTGCCATTGATTCTGCCAGGACAGTCTCTGGACATGTGTCTTACACAGGGGGTCTCTTCCAAGTGTCTCAACCTGTCTCTCCTTCATGCCTCTCTTTCCAGGTCTCCCCAAGTCCAAGGATGCAAATCAGGCCACATTAGCAAGAGCCCTTTTTTCTTCCAGCCCACATGCCTTCCTTGTTATTTAGTTTCACCTGGTCACTTAGGTCTGCTCTCTCTCCCAGTAGTACGCTGGGGCCTGCAGACCAAAGCCCTTGCATGTGAGAGGGGTGTGGAAATGATTCTCCATTCAGTGCATTGAGATGCCTCTCCTCCTTTTATGGAAATGCCTCTGTAACAAAATCAAATTAAAACAAATAAAAGGAGTCAATTGTATGGATGAAGGTTAAAATTGGAGTTTTAGCAATGAACATACTGTATTGTATACAGATGTAGATTTATACTGATGTGTACCCAAAACCTGCACAATGTTTTGATGCAATGTTACTTGAACAAAAATTAAAAAAAAAAAAAACTGTCCTTTCCCCCTCTGCTCTGTAGTACAGGCATTTCACAATCAAGACTTAAGTACATGTGGTTCTAACACAGCATTGGTGTGCTCAGCAGTCTGTCTATTCTGTGCCCTACCTAGCTTTATGATGAGTCATCATGTCCAGAAGTATACAGTGCCTAAATTTGTTTGGGATATTATTTCCCCTTTATACTGTCAAGTACGTGTTTGAATCAGCTCATTGATTTACACAAAAACAGCAGGTGAGATTTTGATTGGTGTAGCGTTTATGTTATAGATCATTTGGGGGTGATTTGATTTCAACTGATGAACATTAAGTGTTCGGAACAGTGTGATATACATAGAAAGGGAAGGTTCCAGGTTCCCTGCCCCACACAAGGAAAGGTACCCAGCAGTGACAGGGAGTTAAGAAAGACCAGAGAAAGAATGGAGATGTAGGAAGGAGAAGCAGAGAAAGATGGAGAGATGGGGAGATGTGGAGGAGGCAGCTGGAGCAGAGAGACATGTGAAGAAGCTGTGCTTGCTTCTCAGCCTTGGACCTGTAACAAGGACAAGGGAGACATGGAAGGAGAAGCTTGAAAATGACAAGAGACTGGGGGAAGAGATTTGTGGGGAGGCTGACAGAAGGAGCCTTTATCTTGACTTATATTTTGTCTTTACCATTTCAGATTGCCCTGATATGACCATATGGCTGGTTTCTATCACTAAGACATACCCTGGGCAATGTAACACTTGCATTATATGTGGACAACCTTGCCACGAAGAAAAATGATGTTCTGTTCTATGTGTGACAGAGGTTATCATACCTTTGGGTAGGCCTTGGTGCTGTTCCATCAGGTCACTAGTTTTGTGACTTGTCAGCGAGTCCCCCAACCACAGGAAAGGAGCTGAAAGAGCCTTAACTTTTCACAAATATTTCTATTTTTTCTGAGAAGTTATGCACACCTTTCATTGGAATTTTTGATAGGTATGTGATTTTTTTTTAAAGATTTATTTTTTATTTATACACACAAGCTGGGGTACAGGCCAGAGGCGTGGGGTGGCGAGAGGGTTCACCAGAGACAAAGCGGGTAGCAGAACAGGCAGATCAGAAATACACTGCTGAGGGGAGCAGCGGGCAAGGCAGGAGAGGTCTGCCGCGCCATGTGGGATTCTCCCTGGCCGGGCGTCGAACTCGCGTCGCTGCTGCCGACAGCTCCACAGCGCAGCACTTAACCGCTGCGCCACCAGGGAGGCCCGGTATGTGATGTTTTGATGGTATTGTAAATCACAAACTTTGAGTATAATTTCCTGCTTTCTGCAGATATGTACAAATGCAGTCAAATTTCATATATCAACCTTGGATTCAGTAACATGAAATTCACTTATTCTATTTTATAGAATTTGCTACACATGAGAGCTCCTGTTTGTGAGTAAAGGCAGTATTATTTACAAACCATATATACACCTTTTAATTAATTTCTCTGCTAGTCTTACTTCACTAAGGGCAAATCAAAATTAAAACTAAGTCTTAGACAATAATAAAAAATGTTAGTTACCAAAGGAAATGTGAAGGGTTGATGGGTAAATTGGGTAATAGGGATAATTGTCAGCTGAGGAGGGAAATTAAACTCTTTGTGGTGATCATGGAGTGCATATAGATGTGCTCCTTCAAAGTATATAATGTTATAAATCTTTAATCAATTGTTAATTCTAAAGTGGGACTCGTTGCAAGCGGAGCCAACCATGAGATCAGGGGTGAGAACTTTCAGTCCCACCATCAATGTTTGAGGAGCACAAAGGGACTAGATTTTAAATTAATTGACAATGGCCATTGATGTAATCAACTATAATCACTACAAATTCATATGCCAGGGTTCTGGCTCATGAACACATGGAGGTGCTGGCCTAACCACGGTCCTGCAAAAAGCAGGAATCCTTTTATCGTGTTTGCACAGCACGCCTTCCACCTGGACATGCTTGAATTTTATCCTTGCACAATAAAACAGTAAGTAAAATATTCCTCTGAGTTCAGTAAAGCATTCTAGCAAATTAATCAAAACCAGGGAGGGGATCATGGGAACCTCTAATTTAGAGGTCAAAAGTTCCCACAACAAGTTGAACTTGCAACCCTCAGTGACTCTGTGCTTACAACTGGTGTCAAAGTGGAGCAGGTACAGGAGACTGAGTATGTGACAGCTGGAATCTGATGTTATGTCTAAGTAGATGGGGTCAGAACTTTTCCCGGCTGGTGTCGGAAAATTGCTTGCTGACCAAGGGAGAGAGGGAACATCTTATGTTAGAATTGGGTTTAGGAACCCAAAACAACTCTCTCCCTTGTGGAAATAGCTTCAGTTTCCTGGAGCTATCAGGAAATGTTTCTCACCACAACACAAAACTTTGAGGGTCCATGGAACCTAGTTAATACAGGTGCCTCAGTTGTAGATTTGGAGAAAAAACTACTTCAAAGCTAGGATAAGGCACAGGAAGTTAGAATTCAGGAAGGAGTCGAGTTCATGAGATAGCATAAGATTAACTGAACTCACCTAGTCTCTTATGAGTAGAGTAGCAGTAAGAACAATTTCCTGTCTCCAGAACCCATGTCTCACAGGAAAAGGATGTGCTCAGGGGTAGAGTAACAATGGTAACATTGCCTAATGAGCAGACACAGGGAGTGTAAGTATCTCCTCTGCAGCAGGCCCTTGGGGCCTGAAACCTTTAGCTGGATAGAGCCGGGTTATTTCTTGTTGGGTCCTCAATCTGATCAAGGACCAATGCTTCACTCCTACCTGCTGTCATCTCTGCAAACAGACCTTCAGTATCCATCATCAACCACCCACGGATTTGGGACTCCCACATAGAGATCTTCTCCAAGAACACATCCAGGTAAGTTGAGAGCCCAGGTGTTACATCAGGACAAGCTCAGAGAGAATGGAAGTCAATGCTTTCACCTGAGGTCACCTGAGAACTTAACCTACCTAGCCCATGGCCAAGACATTGCTGTGTTTGTTTTCAGGTTTATAAATTAAATATTTTTTAAATGAGACTGATGGACTTAGCAATGCAAGAATCACCATAGAAATTAAGTGATAGAAATGGAAATCAAATTACATGAGGTTGAGCAAGGAATGGGGAACATAAAGTGGTGCCAACAAAAGAAGAATACATTAGACGAGTTGTGCAACACAGGGACGTTGAAAATAGAGTACTACCTTTACAGGCTTATGCAGTGAACTGAGGGCATTATATTTAATATTCTAAGATGGGGTGTAATTAAGCATTTTTTATTAGAAATCCCAGACTGTTGAGGTAACTATTACTTTTCCCCAGCAGGCTTTTATTTTTAATTTAATTTTTGGACAGTATGTGATTTTTCCCCTCAATGAGGTCACAATAGTCCTCTCACCACCAAAACACCCATAGTCCATCACCATAGTCCTTGTGCTCTTCCCTCCACCCCCATTTTCTCTCCTCCTCATTACTTGCCCTCCCCCTTCCCTCCTGAATGCCTCAAATTTGTGGTCATCTTTCAAGATTTGTCTTTTTAAAAAAGATTTATTTATGCATACAACGTTGGGGTGCAGGCCAGAGATGTGGGGCGGTGAGAGGGTTCACCAGAGACATGGGAAGCAGAACAGGTAGCAGGAAATACACTGCTGAGGGGAGCAGTGGGCAAGGCAGGAGAGGTCTGCTGCAACGTGGGAGTCTCCCTGGCCCGGGATTGAACTTGGGCTGCAGCTGCTGACAGCTCCACAGCGCTGCACTTAACCTGTTGCGCCACCAGGGAGGCCCTCAAGGTTTGTCTTGGACCCTTTGTTTTGATTCCATTCCACATATATATGAAACCATCATTATTTACCTTTTTTCTTTGCCTTATTTTGCTCAGCATCAAACCTTCCAGCTGCATCCACGTTGCTGCAAACAGCATGAAAGTAGCATGAACTTATCGTTTTTAATCACTGAATAGTATTCATTGTGACGTATTAGTTCATTGTTGAAAGTTTGGTAGAACTCACTTATAATACCGTGTGGTCCTGGATTTTTGCCTTTTGGAAGAGTTCTGATTACTGTTTCAATTTCCTTGCTTGTAATTTGTTTAGTGAAGCTTTTTCTCTCTTCCTTATTCAGTCTTGGGTGATTGTCTAATCCTAAGAATTTGTTCATCTCATCTAGAGTGTTGAATTTGTTTGCATATAAATGTTCATAATAACTTCTTATTATCCTCTGGATTTCTGCTTTGTCTGTTATAATTTCTCCTCTTTCATTAATGATCCTATTTATTTGAGTCTTCTTTCTCTTTCTGACCCTATCTGGGGAAGTGTCCTTTTTGTTTATTTTCTCAAAGACCCAGCTTTCGATTTCATGGATCTTTTGGACTTTTTTAGACTTTCTATTTCATTAATTTCTGCTTTAATTTAATGATTTCCTTCCTTCTTCTTGATCCTGGAAGGACTCTGTGCCCTTGGCCTTGGCAGCCACAGCCAGGCAGTTTCAGCAGCGGCAGCGCCACCAGCAGGGAATGTTGAGTAAATGGCTTGTAAAAAAATCATTGGTGAACAATACAAATTTACATACATTTTCAAAAGCTTGCCAGTATACCTAAGATTCACGAACATACTTTTAAAAAAATGAAATATGTTCAGAGCTCCCTTGATATAAAATGCCTGACCCCTGGCCTCAGACTGGGCCACCTAGGACCTGGTGGAAGGTGGGGTTTCTGGGGGAGTCTGTGGCTGCTTCCTGAGGAAGGGAGAGTTTCTGCTCTGACCTTTGACACCACCCACATCCATATGAACCTTGATCCTTCTCAGATGTAACTGAAAGGAGCAGGACAAAAGCCCCAGGCTAGGGGATCGGGGTGCAGAATTAGCCCAAGAGCCAGAGTCCTTACCATATGCTATTGAGAGGAGCTAGAATTGTGGTCTCTGTCAGATCACACCAGCAAATGCTCCCGTGTCTACTTTGCCCAGAGGAGGTGAGCCTGCCTCACCTCTCCCGTGCTCTACACTTAGCTCACCCCCTCTGGTTAAGGCTGCCCAGGCATAGGAGTGAGCAGAACCTACTTCTAAGGAGGAAGATACTTAATTTCCTACCTTCCTTATGACTTGCTTTCATGCAGAGAGAACAGTACATAGATTTGGTTGAAAGCTGAGCAAAGCTCTGGTCAGAGAGCCTGGGCATTTGTCTAGAAATCCAAATAGTTTAAAGTAAGGGGTCATTCAACTTTTAAATGCCACAAATGAGGCAATGAGTTCATGACCTGGCAAAGCTCCCAATTAATGAAATAATAAATAAGTCCATGAATGAAACCATGTCAGCTCAACGTGTCTATGGTCCATAACCCCATCAGGACCCTCTTCTGAAGTTCCTAGTACCTGCATTACATTGTCATTGTTCATCAGTGATTTTTTTACAAGCCATTTACTCAAATAAATGGAGTGTCCTACACAAAAAATCACTTCGAAAAGCATTTTATCATTTCAAGTTCAAAATCTTTTTGTATGGTATGTTGCACATTTGGGGGAGTATGGTATGTTGTAACTTGTCTTTATTGCAAAAGTTATTTTTCTTTGTTGGATGTTCAAACAGTAATATATCTTGACATTGTAAAAATATTGTCCTTTTCCTTTTGGATGCCTGGTTTTGCTGATTGTTAGTGACCTGGGATAGGGGCTATAACAGGCCCTGGAAGATTTCTCCTCATCACAATCTCTGGGGACCATCTGAGCTGATTAGCTCTTCTACCCCCTGCTCCTATGTGTCCCTTTTTCCTAGCAGTTTCTATGTTTTGGCATTTTTTCTTTTACAGGGCAGAAAATGGTCACATTACAGTGGAACCCCATTTTTTCATGTCCACGGTGGCTCAACAATTTAAATTTGGATTCCATTTGTATATTCTTTAGGGTAAAAAACTTTGATATTGACAACTGTCTTCTATTATTCATTTCAAAATAAATGTGGAAGGAGTGAGAAAGTCATGTTAGTAACAGGGTGTCTTTACAGTGTGCTATATGTTTATGTGTGCATGTATATATCTGTGTGTATGTGTGAGTGTGTATGGTTATTGTGTGTATATGTATATAGGCATGGGTGTGTTTCTTATGAGTGTGTATGTGGGAATGTCTGTGTATGTGTGTAAGTGGGTGGGTGGATATCTGTGTGTATCTGTGTGTATGCGTATGGTGTCTATATGTATAGGGTGTGTATGTCTATGTATTTATGTATGTGGGTAGGTGAGGGGGTATGTTTGTGAGTAGGTGTGTACACATGTGTGTTTTTGTATGGGTAAATGTGTATATGTTGTGTCTATATGGGTATATCTATGTGTGTGGGGGTGTGTGTACACATGTATGTGTGTGTATATTTGGGGGGGCATGAGTCCCACAGTCCTCGGGCAGTGGAACCTCGACTAACATACTCCAAACTGAGTCCCATAAAGTACAGGTGTTAAATATTAATAATGTAATACTGATGAGGTGCCAGCTCTAGTACCAGAATGTCTTGGAGCAAAATTAATTAAGTAAAAATTTCAGCAACTAATGAGGGAATCCTTAGGCCACAAGTCAGCAGCAGCAGGGAGGACTCAGGGATCCTCCACATTCTCTAACACTGATTCCTCATCACTCTTCCTTTCTCATTCCCTTGATTTTGAGGTCTGAAGAACTGAAACAAGTACTTGCTGTAGGGCCTTAGCACTGACTTTATCCCTTCCAGGCAAACACATCTCTTGCCCAGGTAACCTTCTGCCTCCTGCTCAGTGTTTCTTGAGGTTTCTGTTCAACGTCACCTGATTGCAGGTCTTCCTGAACCTCCAGTAAAACTAACTCCCATCCATTTTTCTTATACCTTTCTTTGTTGTTGTTGTTGTTGTTAACTCTGTTAGCCCCTGTCACTATCTGACATGGATAAGATTCTTTGTATCTTCTTAATTGTATTCTTTCACCATGTAAGGTTGCACAGACATTTTTCCCAGTACCCTGTAATCTCTGCCTTGAAGATGGTCTCATATATTATTCAAAGGCATGAAACACATTTTCATGAAAAGTGCCAAAATTGATCTCTTGGGAAAACCTGAATGTGGGAGAGGAGTCCTCACCAGAGATGTCAGGAGTCATGGAATGAACAAAAAAAAAAAAAAAGGTCTTGACAAGAAATACATTTGTTGAATGCAAAATATAAATTGTGTACCATTTCACTCTCTTAGTAAAGTTCAGTATATAAAAATTGTCATATTTTTTTCATTTCTAGTCATCACCACCAACACATGGTATCAAACAATTATACACAAATTTCAGAATTTCTCCTTCTGGGATTGTCAGAGAAAACAGAGTTGCAGCCGCTCATATTCGTGTTTTTCCTTTTTATGTACTTGACCGCTTTATTGGGAAACCTGCTTATTGTCCTGGCCATCTGCTCTGACCCCCACCTACACACCCCCATGTACTTCTTCCTCTCAAAACTGTCCTTTGTGGACATCTGCTTCACATCCACCACCATCCCCAAGATGCTGTGGAACATCCAGACACAGAGCAAAGTCATTGCCTATGCCGGCTGCCTCACACAGGTGTATTTTTTCCTACTCTTCGCATATCTGGATGACTTCATTCTGTCTGCAATGGCCTATGACCGCTATGTGGCCATCTGCCACCCCCTGCACTACACGGTCATCATGAACCCCCGGCTCAGTGGGCTCCTGGCTCTGGTATGCTGGGTCGCTGGCATTTTGGCTTCATCACTGCATGGCTTGATGGTGCTGCGGCTGTCCTTTTGCACAAATGTAGAGATCCCCCATTTTTTCTGTGAACTCAATCAGTTGATACACCATGCTTGTTCTGACACCTTTCTCAATGACATACTGATATATATTTCATTGGTGCTGCTGGGTGGTATACCCCTCTCTGCAATCCTTTACTCATACTCTAAGATAGTTTCCTCCATACGTGGGATCTCTTCAGCTCATGGCAAGTATAAAGCATTTTCCACCTGTGCATCTCACCTCTCTGTTGTCTCCTTGTTTTATTGCACAGTTCTGGGTGTGTACGTTAGCTCTGCTGATCCCCAGAACTCACACTCAAATGCAATAGCCTCTGTGATGTACACTGTGGTCACACCCATGCTCAATCCCTTCATCTATAGCCTGAGGAACAAAGACATAAAGGGAGCTCTGAAAAGATTATTTGGGGTGATAACTATGAAGCGGACACTTTCCTGTGTCTAAAGTGGCCAAGGATGCCGGGCTGAAATTTTGAATCCAAAATTGCTATTTTGATCATATTGTGGAAGTATATTGCTCTTCTATTAATTTTCTGGAATGTTCATTTCATTGACCTCAAATTCTCTATACAATAAATAGCTTATGTTATTATGCTTCTAATACATAGATACTTTTTCTTTTACCCATTTCCCTACTTTCCCACACTGGTTCAGAAATATTTGGAATTACCCATTTTTTTCATGGGACAACACAGATTTCTTAGGAATGATTGATACACAAATGCCACATTCCAAACAATTTTCTTAGATTTCCTTTTTTAAAAAATATCATGGTCTGTAGTACAAATATTTAATAAACTATACTTAGTAATTAAGGTTATTTATATGACTGCATTGCAAGGAGAATTCAGAATCCATAATTTTTATTTTGTCCCTGATCTCTTTTCTACTTCAGAACTTCAACTGATTTTGCCGAGAATGTAGACTGTAACTTGCAGTTGTGTTTTATAGCTGCTCTCTTGGTTTTATTCTGCTATTCACTGGATTGTACACAACGACCATAATAACTGGCAAACATTGATTTCCAAAAGTATATCACCCAGTGGAATTTATGTGGAAAGCAAATTTGAATAAAAAGATTGACATAATATGGCCCAGAGTCAGAAATAACCTTAAATAAGATGAAACAAAATTATAAGTAACATATTTTATTACTGTGTAATATATTTATTTCTCATTAACTGGTTTCCTGTGTATGGGGGTTAGGGGCTGTGTATACATTAAAATAAATGATGATTGATGTATTTTTCTGAGTCATGTTCCATGTTGTTTGAAGACCTACATGCTGACTAAAATTGTGAGTTTTACTGCTCTAAAGAAAAGATCTCCCCTTTCCTAAATTTTATGATAATCACTGCAAACGCAGCAAAAAACAATACTGAGGCCATTCTTCCATATCTCCTTCATGCTCAGGAAGCTGTCCCTCTTCATGATCTAAAGTAACTGAAGACAGCTGATCCCTGCCCCGCCTGTAATAAAGACCACTGTTGTTTCTGCAGAAATAGTCATTTCCTTCCACAGTGCCCTCGGTCTGGTCTGTGCAATGGAGTCTTAGTATAACCACTCATTGACTCATATACCTAAAGTACTTGGATGAGAGAATAATTACACTGGTCAACAGTGAGATTTTTACTGACTTAAAAAGACCCTAATCTGTAGTATCTTGGTGTGCTGAGCATGAATATAAACCTGAAAATGTTTTATTCGCTCTCATTTTGAAGATATTTCATATAATTCATTTTATATGTTTAACCATGTTTACAATAGCAAAGGTATGGAAGCAACCCAGATGTCCAAAAATAGATAATTGGATCAAGAAGATGTGGTACATATACACAATGGAATACTATTCAGCATGGAAAGAAGATAAACACATGCAATTTGCAGCGACATGGATGGAATTAGAAGGGATCATACTCAGCGAAATAAGCCAGAAAGAAAGAGAAAAATATCACATGGTTTCACTTATAACAGGACTATAGGGAAACCAAATAGGAGAGAGACACTCAGTGAGGGCGGGAGGGGGAGGAGGGGCGGAGATAAGGGCACAAAATGGAATAGAAAAGGACACAAGGGACCATGGAGATGGATCATGGATGAATTGGTGGTGGGTTACACAAGGGGAATACAAAATGTAAAAGATATGAATAACAAGAAAATATATATATATTTTAAAAAAATTATCCAGTAGGACTTCAACAACCTCCTAAATCAACCTAGAATGATGTAATATTGTATCGCATTGCATAATACCATCATGCACAAATCACCCAGAGTTGATTGCATCATTTTCTGATGCAATGCAATACTACTGCCAGGTGGCTGCTGAAGTAAGCTGACATCAGCAGTGCACTATAGAAAGCCCTGTTGGAAAGGTTGAGCATTGAAAATATTTCAGGCTTTGCGTGAGACAGTTTAAGCTACTGTTCCTTAGAACTGTTATTATTTTATCCATTTAGGCACAATACAGAACAGTAATGCCTCAAAAGTGCATTAATGGTGTGGACAATTTCTGTTCTACCTGTGGGGAAGAAATATTTGCCAACCAGAAGAAAAGTATCAATTATCAAGTGAAGAAGCTTATATCTTTACTTTGGATGCAAGGTTGATGACCAAGATAAGCCTTGGGCTCCGCATATATGCTGTGCTACATGTACAACACAGCTTTCACAGTGGTTAAATGGCAAAAGACCATCAATGCCTTTTGCAGTCCTCATGATGTGGAAAGAGTCAAGCAACCACATCAAAGACTTACTTTTGCTTGGTTCCTCCTCTTTCTGGGGGAATAATGAAGCAAAAGAAGTTGAGAATAGTCTACTCAAACATTCCGTCTGCATTGAGACCAGTTCCACATGGTGAGGGACTTCCTATTCCAGAACATCCAGCAGAATAGTCTCTTGATTCATCTGATGAGGACCAGGGTGAGCTGACCTGTTCTTCTCCTGTTCTATCAGCATGCAGTGATCCAGATTTTCGCTGTGGTGCATCATCAACCCCACACAGACTAACACGGGAAGAACTAAATGACCTGGTTCATGATTTGGACTTATCCAAGAACAAGGCAGAATTGCTAGGATCAAAACTCCAACAATGTACAGAAGCTTTTTATTTTGATGTAATCCCATCTGTTTATCTTGTCTTTCACTTCCTTCACTTTGAGGGATGAGACTTTCAAGATTTTGCTGAGATGTATGTCATGTAGAGTTTTGCCTATATTTTCTTCTATACATTTTATGGTTTCAGGTCTTACATCCAGGTCCTTTATCCATTTTGAGTTGACTTTTGTGCAG
>PVIJ01015114.1:0-37778 GCA_004024925.1 Scalopus aquaticus
GCCTCCCTATAGTCCTGTTATAAGTGAAACCATTCGATATTTTTCTCTTTCTTTCTGGCTTATTTCACTGAGTATGATCCCCTCTAATTCCATCCATGTCGCTGCAAATTGCATGTGTTTATCTTCTTTCCATGCTGAATACTATTCCATTGTGTATATGTACCACATCTTCTTGATCCAATCATCTATTTTTGGACATCTGGGTTGTTTCCATACCTTTGCTATTGTGAACAGTGCCCCAATGAACATATGGGTGCATGTATCCTTTCGGATTAGTGTTTTTGTGTCCTTTCCTCTGTTCCCTTTGTGAGAAGGGAAATATCCTTGAGAAATATGGATGTGCTCGTCATGGATCAGAAAATTTGTCCAGTGTATTAAAAAATAAATGGAAGGCAAAAAACAAAATGCAGACTATGTATAGATGAAAGTGCGTTGAAGAGTGAAAATCTCGTGTGAACTATTGAACACCTTTGGAATTTTAACAGAAATCATTTTGGCTTTCTGTGGTATTGAATGTCAGTCACATCAGCTATAATCACTAGATTGGCTCTGGACAACTCTCCCTTTGGGTTTTGAGGTTTGGGATTTACCTTTTCCTGAGTTCTCTTATAGACTTTGATGAAGTAATGGGAATACTAGGACTGTTCCATTAAATATCTCTAATCCTGGACAAGTCAATTAACTTCAATTAAACCTCTGTTTCTTTATAGGAAATATTGAAGTATTGAAGGAGATACTCTCTATGTTCTCTTTTAAACTTCTATGGGCCTTTTGTTCTCAGCGGGTTTCTCACTGGGTTTTAGGCTGCATTACAGACACCTAGAACAGAACCAAAACTTTTGACCAACCATGCAGTGTTTCGAGGAGGGCAAACTTACAACAACGTGCAAACATATAGTAAAGTGGATACCTCTGTATTCACTCGTGAGGAGAACAATGCTAGAATGTTAACCCTATAATATGCTAGCACAGGTTTTCAGTTCGGTATTATCTTTGAGGGAAAGATGTGTTATTTAGTTAGTAAACTTGCCACTGCTGCATTTTCTTCCAGAATGCAAGGAAGGGTGAAGAGACTAGCTGGTCCTCGTTTTCAATGACAGAGGGTGGGGACATGCACCTGTGGAAAGATCAGCCTGGGCTTAGCCCCTTAGAAACACTGGTATTTGTAAGTGCATATTCGTTACCTTTAAGCTGTTATAGATTTCTTGAGACTGTTTTTGTATGAGGTTACAGTGATAGATTCAGCAAGATCGAAGACTGATAAATTTATCATTTTATTGAGTGCCTCAGACTGCAGTAGCTAGTTGTATAACAAGGTTCAGTAATGCATTTGTAGATAATTGATTTGTATGAGGATCTATATTGTTTCAATGCAGAATAAATTATAGATTTTGTTGTATGCATGAAGGAGTTTGGTGAAGTAGAAAAAACATGGACTTTTCAGGTTGGCAAACTGGAGTAGAAAAAATTTTGGTTCCTTCTTTTTCTAAATAAATTTCCTGGCAATAGTTGCATAAGAACTCCAACTTGGTTTTCTATTCTAAAAATGTATGTAATAAAACCTAACTCAGAGTAACTGTGGATAAAGAATATAATGTAAACTAAATTCATTGCATAATTAATGCACATAGTATACCCTAAAAAGTAATTGTTTGATGAAATTAGTTTCCTTCTGCTTTTCTTCACTGCTCAGTCTCTTCAGTTCCTACAAGTTGTGTAAAATAACATATGGGAACAGTGGCAGGTATGAATGATCAAAACAAAATCTCTTCCCTCATGTAAGTCTCCTTTGACCAGGAAGAGATAAAATGGGTTGCTGTCTGTTTTATATAATGTTATCTAAGTGTTTTTTTTTATTGTGTGCACGTGTGTGTGTGTGTGTGTGTGTGCACCTTCCCTTACACGGATGCAGGATTAAGCGCCAATTCAATGCAAATTTAACAGTCTGAGATCCAGGAGGAATAAGAGAAAATCTTTTAATCCAATTGTTTTGATCTAATATCAAAGGCATCATAGATATGAGAAAATTTAGTCAATATTGCTTAACTATCATTACAGACCTAAATTAAGTATGTCATATTATTTTTAGAACATCATATTTTGCAAGGGCTATTATTTATTTTGGGAGATTTCTCAAGTTTGAAATAGTGTTTTTCTATTTCCAGAAAAATAATCTTGTGAAGGAATTGGACTTTATGTCATTAATAGTGCGATGCGCATTACTACTCTGTTAAAGGAAAATTAACAGACCCTTGGATCAGAAAGATGAATCACACATTCTTGAGTGAGGAAGTGGAAAAACAGAGTTGGGGAAAACAATGAAAGTAGCTAAAATCATTAAGAATGAAGTTACAAAAGATAGTCAAATAAATGTTAGACTATACCTTTCAATGTGGTAATGGTGGTTATAAATTTAATTTTTAAATTTATTTTTATTAAATTTAGGAATCGATATTCTGTCCAGCTATTGTGGCAAATTGAGCAGGGACTCCTCAGGGCTAGGAGACTACAGGTGGACCTGTCATGTATTCTCAGACCTATGCACACACTGGCAACTCCGCAAGGAAGCATCCTGCTGTGCACACTGGTACTGGTACAACTTTGCAGTCTCACTGTTTTAAAAAAATTTGTTGTATGTTTCTTTATTTATCCCCCAGTTTTATTGAGATATAATTGACAGTGTGACTTGGTGTGGATAAATTCTTTTAGGTTTTGTTTTTCAGTTAAGTTTCTCCCTCTTGCTTCTGTCTTGATTGCTGCTCTGGCTGGCCAATGGCTTCTCGGCTGGAAATCCTGTTCTTTAAGTACTTTAAGCGTGTCTTTCCAGTCCCTTCCTGCTTGTTTTGTTTCTGTTGAAACTCTGCCCACAGTCCAATTGCTGACCCTTTATAGACAGCCTTTCTCTCGTATTTTTAACATTTTGTCCTTATCATTGGTTCTCAACAGCTTTATTATTATGGATCTTTTTTTTTTTTTAAAGATTTATTTATTTATACATACAGCTGGGGTACAGGCCAGAGGTGTGGAGCGGTGAGAGGTTTCACCAGAGACAGAGTGGGGAGCAGAACAGGCAGATCAGAAATACACTGCTGAGGGGAGCAGCGGGCGAGGCAGGAGAAGTCTGCCGCACCATGTGGGATTCTCCCCGGCTGGGCGTCGAACTCGCATCGCTGCTGCCGACAGCTCCACAGCTGCGCCACCAGGGAGGTCCTATTATTATGGATCTTAATGTATTTCTGTCTGGTATTGTTTGTAGCTCTTTGGGCTTCTTGGATCACAGCTTCTGATTCATTTCTCAGACTGAGATTGTTTTCAGTGATTATTTCTTTTAATCAATTTTTTACATCTTAATCTTTTTCTTCTTCTGGATACAGATATTTTATCCATGATATGAATTTTATTTCTCTAGGTTGTTTCAGAGTGTTTTTACATTATTTTCATTTTTTAAATCCTTTTTTCTCTACATTGTTTTCAACTTGTATTCTGTGACAGTGTTTTCTCAAGTTCATTAATTCTTTTCTGTGGGTTGTGCTGCCCTGTTTTCACTGTAAACAAAGTTCACTTAAAGCTTCTCCTATCCCTTTCTACTGCAAGAAGCCCCTATTGTGTGCTGCGGTCATCAGTTTTTCCCACAGGATTTTTTTTGTCTCTTTTACAGCAGATTTGTTGTATGTGGAGGAGGCAAAGCTGTCATTTTCACTCTGCTGCCATCTTGCTGGACTCTGGTGATTAATTTTAAAAGGGGGCCCTTAATATTAATTACCCAAATCTATCGTCTCTCCCCCATCTCTTTCCTTGATAGCATTAACTTGATAGCATTTCCCTGCTAGCATCACCAATGCATCAATGCATCTTAAACATATACCACACCCACATAAAAGCGCTGCCTTGGAGGTCAGGACACAGGTAAAATGGTTCATATAACCAAGGTAAACATGGGTCAGTGCTGGAAAGCAGGGAATTGAGAAGGGAAATTGGCCTGGAAACTGGACCCACCAATCATCTGCTGGTGACATTCGCAGACTGTGCTTGTTCTGAATAGCTAGCCCTGACTAGCAGAGCAAACAAGCGAATAAGCAAACATGAAAACAGATTTTGGATTGAGATAAGCCTGAATTTAGAGCCTAACTCTGCTGCTTTGTAACTTTTTGACCTTTGTAGGTAACTGATCATCTGTGAGTCTTGTTTTCTGCAACATAGAGCTGGTGATGTTTGTGTCCATGTGTGATGATTACTTGAGTCCTGGGGTCTTATTTAAACATGTGGAAAACAGAAGTGCTCCTCACAGGTGGTTTCTCTTGGAACTCTTGGAATGATGTAGGGTAAATGGCATTGATAAGGCTGTTTATGCCATTGGCCTCTGTGGCTATTACCTATGACCTTGATTGTGTTAACGAGGGGCGTGTGGGTGTGGGGCACGCGTGCCTGATTGTGGACACCTGAAGCATGGGTTCGTGCACACGTGCAAGTGGGCACACCTGTGCCTAGGAGGGAGGGGCTAAAAAGACAGTGTCACCCTGGAGGGGGCTCAAGTTGCTGTCTCCCTATTGGCTGGTTTTCCCTTCTTACTATTAAAATCTGTGACGGTGATGCCAAGTGCTCCAAAATTATCTTTTGTTAGAACTGATGGTGAACCTGGGAAGGTTGCACAACAAATGGTTATGAGGTTATATTTGTTAACAAGTATAGAATGATAATAGAATAGCAGCAATACAAAATACAAAGCTTGACACAGGAGAGGATCAATAACTGTTGACTTCCAATTGCCCGCATCAGTAAGATAATGGAGTTGGGCTAGATGGCCTTCAAATCTCTATTGGCTTTTAGAATTCTACAATTTAGTAGATTCCGATTTCTTAAGAAAGTGTAGTTTTGTGTGTAGTTTTATGTAGAAAAATACCCAGTTTCAGTAAAACACTCTATCTGGCTACATATCAAAGAAGAATTCCAAATCCTCTCTAAAAACTGATTTTCTATTAAAAGAACAATAAAAACTCTCCTTCCTGTATTCTTCTTGTGAAAGCAAGGGATAAGGAAAAGTCAAGAGAAAATGAAAGGGTAGTGAACTCTAAGGACATTGAAACAGAGGCAGTGAGAAGATTGAGTGATAATTACAGTAATGGATGGCACCCCAGGAGAAAATGCTCCAAAATCACCCTCGAAGACAGAAAGAAAGTGTCTCGATGTGAATGAATGACTTAATACAAGAGGTCAATAGATTGCAGCATGGGAGAGGAGAGGATGAAATGGTCAAAAGCAGGCAGAAAAGCAAGAAAAAAGATGAACTGGGTTTCCTGACAAAATGGAAAATATGAAAACAAACCGAAGGGATGGATGAAGGGCCAGCAGACGATGGACAAATATTTTTCTTCCTGGTTTGCATGGGTTGAATTAGGTTTTATTTATGAATAATGTGCTTTCCCCACAATATTTGGCCACTGATAATCTATTCTCTTCATGAAGTTGTCATTAAGACTGTTTTACTTTTGACTTACCTCAAACAATCTAAAATAATAATAATAATAATGATAAACAACCAGAAGCGGCAAATATAGATATAATGTCAAAAGTCATTCATGGAGCTAAGAAGAGACTAAAATTTTTGGTGGGGAGCAAATTAAAGCACTGTGGAGCAATGATGACTTTTAAGAAGGAAAACATTAATTCAAGATGACCTGTATTGGTTTGGAATTATAGAAGACAAACTTCATTAAGGCAGAAGTAAAAGATTTCTCAGGAAGCATTGCCACATTAGAATTTTATACCACTTGGGAAAATGTACAAACATTATGCTTATGATTATCTAAAAATAATTTTAAACCAAAAATCAGGGTTAAATGGTAAAATCAAAAGTTAACCCAAATAGTTTGCTTTCATTGGAAGATTTTCTTTATAAAATACAGATTTAATTGTCATATGCTTTTCCTTTTAGTTTGATGGAAAAAAAGTCTTTAAATTCCCTGCATCTCCTGGGTTACATGTCTGTCCCTTTTCCTTAGCATGATAAGACATTTCTATTTCCTTCCAGGGCTCTCCCTCCAGAATTCACTGATTTTTTTTTTTAATCTAGTCATCAGATTCTGCTTAATGTATGATGCCCTGGACAGAACACATCATTCTTGGTGTGAACTTGGAGTGATAATATCTAGACTGTACTTTAGGAAGATTTATTTGGCCACTGTGTCTAGGGTAGATTAATGGCTGCAAATTATTGCAACAGGGTGAAAGTCTGTATGAGGTCAAATTTTCATTCAAGAGTTTGGTCTCTTATTTTGAGGGCTTTTATTTGTCTCACTCCTTTTAACTTAAAAAAAAAATCTGTACTTAACCTCAGGCCATCATTCTGCCTAGGTTGTTGCTCTGGTCCATGGACAAACTGAGGTCCTGCAGGTGGGGGGCACCCCTCATCCTCCTCTCCACGCCTGGATGGCAGTAGCTGTTCGAATACCAACTGTAGACACCACTCAGTATTTTAGAATGGTCAATGACCACAGCATGAGAGAGAAAGGGAGCTTCCTTGTTTACTTCCTTTAGATCTTTGCGTCACTGTCTCAATAATGCTTTTCTTGACCACCCTATTTAATGTTCCCACACTATTTAACTTCCCCTATTCTGCACTCGCTCTGTTTTTATGCTTTGTTTTGCTCAGAGAGCTTATCATCCCATGACTTTATTTACTCTACAGCATCACCCTTATTGGCTCTTATTAAAAATATTCAGGCAATTTGATCATTCATTCATTTAATTGAAGTGCAGGTTATATCTTACAGCTAACCTATTTTAAGTGTACAGTTTTGATGAATTTTGATAAATGTACACATTTGTGTAGCCACCATAACATAAAGTTCTTATTACCCCCAAATTGCTCTTTGCAGTGTTTCCTCCCTAAATTCCTAGTACCTGGCAACCAGTGTTCAGTTTTTAATCATTTTAGGTTTGCTTTTTCTAGAAGTTTACATAAGCAGAATACAATATTTTGTTTTCTTTTGTGTTTGACTTCTTTCACTTAATAAATTGATTCTGAAGTTTTTCCATGTAGTTCTTTTTATTTATAAAAGGTTCTTTTTTATTGTTAAGTAGTATTTCATTCAGTGGTTAATTCACGTTTGTTTTCCTGTTCACTTGTTGATGGACATCTGGGTTGTTTTCAGTTGGGTTGTGGTGAACGAGGCTCCTCGAACATTTATGTACAAGTGTTTGTTAGTTTCATTTTTCTTGGTCACACAACTAGTTAGTGCCCATGGGATTGATGAATGATATGATAAATGATGATGCTCTCTATATAAAAAAACAATAAAATGTTTTCTATAATGGGTATATTATTTAGCTTGTCTTTTAATTGTTCCACTAGGAGTTTCATCCTCGCTAACATTAGTATTATTGGTCTTTTAATTTCAGTCACCCTTCTGGAGAGGTAACAATATCTCACTAATGACTAATGAAATTAAGCATCTTTTTATGTGTTTATTTGCCATCTGTTTATGTTTGTTGTTGAAGGGTATTTCAAATCTTTTGCCCATTATTTTTTATTAGTTTCATTTTCTTATTGTACTTTGAAAGCTCTTCTCTTATTCTAGATGCATATACTTTATTAAAAAAGTTGTTGCAAATATTTTTTCCTAGTTTGTGGCTTATCTTTTCAGCAGTTTATTACAATGCTCCTTGGTATGATTTTTTAATGTTTCTTTTGCTTGTTGTTTTTGGAGTATCTAGGATGTTCGAGTTCATAATTTTCATAAATCTTGTAATATGTTCTGTGGTTTTCTCTTTTGTACCTCTCCATACCTTTTCTCTTCTGAAGCCTAACATAGGTTACACTATTTCATATTGTTTCTAGCTTTCTGAGGACATATTTTTTTCTTCTTAAATGTTTTGTCTGTCAATTTTATCATATTAAATTTCTAAGTTCTACATTCTACAGTATTTAGTCTGTCTATTACTTCTGGATCTGGTTTCTATTTTAGAATGTGGATCATGCTACTATATTTATGTGCGTGGTAATTTGATAAGTTCAGCAATATTATAAATTTTATATTGTCAACTATTAAACTCCCTTATATTCATTTGATGAGTTCAGACTTTGATATAGAGCACGGTAGATGAAAAAGGTTAGGGTGACCTGTGACTACCTCTTGGTGTCCATGCCCTTGTATAATTCCCACCCCATGAGTGTTGTAAATCACCAGAATTATGGTGAATATAATGAGTGGGATGTCAGTTCACTGATTCGGGTGTGCTACATATGATACAGGTGATGGGGTGCCACTCACATCATGTCATGTGAGACTCCAACTTCTCAAAATGGAGCTGAAAGCTTTCCTCACAGAATGCATGAGGCAAATGATCCTTTGGACTGTGAGGCAGGAAATTGCTGATTATATTTTGGACCTGAAGATCGCCTTCAACTGACAGCATAAAAGAAGTCAGGGCCCTCTGTTCTGCAATGCCAAAGATGTAGATTCTATAAACAACCTGAATGAGCTTGGAAGCAGATTCTTTTCCAAGTGAGCCTTGAGATAATACTGTACCTGGGTGCCATCTTGGTTGCACCCTGTTTGAAGCTGATAAATTTGTGGTAATTTTTATACAGCAATGGAAAGTGAATATATACACAGTTAAACTACTTTTGGATCAGTTTTTTTTTAAAGAAAATATTTTAAAGATTTATTTATTTTATGCATACAAGAGCTGGGGTGTAGGCCAAAGGTGCTGAGGGTGGTGGTAAGCGTATTCACCAAAGACAGAGTAGGGAGTAGAACAGGCAGATTGACTGAAAAACACTGCTGAGGGGAGCAGCGGAAGAGGCAGGAGAGGTCTGCTGTGCCATGTGGGAAGCTCCCTGGCCGGGGATCCAACTCATGCTGCAGTGACTGTGGATAGCTTCATATTGCTGAGACTTAACCCGTTGCACCACCAGGGAGGCCCCTACTTTTGGATCAGCTTGATGGTCCTGACTTGCTCTTCAGTTTTTTATAAACTTCACTCAAGTTATAATTTATCCTCCATCAAGGTGTGTGCTTCGAGCAACCTCTGTCGAATGTTTTATGTGTTAAAAAATCCCTTTACTCTCCCTAGTGGGAACACAAACACTCCTAGGCCTGCACAAGTTCTAGAAATTTTGTGACCTGCAGCTTTCACCTGGTTATCTCCTACATCTCATGGGGTTTCACCTCACACAGGCACAGAACAGCACTCTGTCAAAGACTTGAGAGGACTCCTTTGAAAGTTGAAGCTCTTTTCTGTACGATCTCTTTCTGTGGGGTACTCTACACACAAATTCTAGAGTCTCTTGAATATTTTTATTGTCTTTTCAGTTCAACAGACTGTCACGCTCAGTTCACTATATCCTAGAAACTGTTTCCAGGCAGGAAGTTGGGCAATTCTCAGATTCAAATTTGTTTCCCTTCTCTGAGATCTCACAACTCTGTGCTGTCTGATGGCCAATACCTAAAAATAATTCTATCATATATTACATTTTTTTTTTGGGGAGGAGGACAATTTCTGGATCTGTTAATACTTCATGGGCTGAGCAGAAGTCCAGGTACATTTTATATTGTGGTCTGTCACCCTTAAGAATGAATGCTTCACAGCACTAAAAATTTGCCTGCTTTGTTCATTTATAGATCCCTCATGGTGGAATATTGAATGCATCAAGTAAATGCTCAATAAACTAATTTTTTGAATGAATGAGTTTGGACATCTATTCTTAATGTCTGTAGAGTGTGCTTTTCCATTTCTGATTTATTTTACCAACCTTGAGTGTTCATGTGATTTTCTCTTGCTTATTCACTTAGAATAATTCACAGATCCTTTGTTAACTCTTTCCTGCTTCTCTGAGTCAGTTCCTAATGTATTTGCTTGTTCATTAATTTAACAATATGCACTGACAATGTCTTTTAAGCACTATTAAGAAAACATGCTCCTCCCTTGTTTTCTTTTCTCTTTCACTAGCTTAATCTATTTCTTTACTTTCTATTTCATTATTTTCTTGTCCATTTTAGAGCAGCATCTAAAAATTCTTTGAACATAGTGATTACTGTGTGTTTCCTTGGTTTTGAGAATAGATAAATCACTTTGAAATACTGTATGTATTGTGTAGTTGGCTAGCAGTGATGGATCTCAAATAAATTAGGGAGTGTTTTCAAGTTTATTCTCATCATTTTCCTAACAGGTCTTTTTGAAGGGGGAGGATTGACTGAGGAAATAAGTGTTTTTTTTTTTTGACTCTTGCAGGCTTACTCCTTGTGTTATGTCATGATCTGTCAGGGAAAACATTGCCATCATAGACCTAAAGCAAGTCCTCCTCAATCCTATCGTATACTTTGCTCTGTCTTATTGAAAATGCTTGTGGAGGTATGGTTTTTATTAGTCACTGTAATATATCCATCTGGCTCTTGGTGGGACACAGGTTTCTATGCCCAAAATATTATGAAAATGTCATAGTGCAGTTGAAGAATGTACATAGCTAGTTATCTTTTCATTTTTCAAGTTATACACTAGCTGTTGACTTATTTCTCCTTAGTTAATTTTCTGAAACATTTTGGAGATTTTATTGCCTCCCTTGCTTGGATAGAATTTGCCTATAGATGTTGTCGGTTAGTATGGGTTTGGCCATAGTGAGGAATGGTGTCTCCCTCCCTGGCCACTTCTTCAGATCTGCTTAGAAATAGAATAAGAGGCTGCACTTCTATTTTTTTACCTTTAAGGGATATAAAAGTGGGGTAGATTCTTTTTGTTTGTGTGTTTTGGGAAAGATTAAACTCAACTCACTGTCTTATAAAGTTACCAAAAACAAAGTCTGGAAGAAACAATATTAGATCCACATCAGGATTCTAATTACATATACAGTAATTTCAAATCTTCTCTTTTTAAGCTCTTACATAACACATTATATTGATCCACCTTGGATAGCCTTTGAAGTAATGTCTACTCTTGCATTAAATGTAGAGCTTTATGATAAGTCAGGTGATTTCTGAAGTGGCCTTTGGGCTGTGTGAATGTTTTTAAGAATAAAAATGAAAGCAAATTACACTGGTCAGCAAATTTTTACAAAAGTCATATCACTGAAATAAAATTAGTCATTTCCTATCAATTTGTATGTGCTCAACATGAATATGACAGTTGAATTCTGATTTTGGCTCTAGTTTTTTTGTAATCTGCAATAAATTGATGTTTACATAATGAAATGCATGCCTATAGTAATTGGCCTATGGTTAATACCTGTAAAAGATCAAGTCATAGACTTCTTCTTCGATTTCTTCCCTTTTCTATTGTACAGCTGTTCAGGAGCATCTCTGGGGAGTGTCCAGCAGTAGTCAGCCAGCACTGTAGTGGACCATTTTCCCTGGTATCTTTGTTCCATTGATGCGATATCTTTACAAAAATGTTCGCCATGCTCATCACTAACGATACCACAGTTTTCAGGGAAGAAATCCAGATGGGAAAGAAGGAAGTGGATCTTTAGAGAACTATTGCAGCCACGTTTCTGATACTGCATCAGCATGTCTTCTACTAGTTCCTTGTAGTTTTCTGCCCTAACATTCCCAAGAAACTTTGTAGACACTAGACAAAAAGCATTCCGTGCTTGTTTCGCATCACCCTGCAGCAAGTTGTTGAACCGGTCATCTCAATGCAGATGGAATGTTTGTAGACTATTCTCAACTTCTTTTGCTTCATTATTCTGCCAAAAAGAGGAGGAACCAAGCAGAAGTAACAGTCTTTTATGTTGTTGCTTGGCTCTCTCCACACCATGGGAATTGCAAACAGCATGGATGGTCATTGCCATTTCACCACTGTGAAAGCTGTGTTGTACATGTAGCACAGTATATATGCGGGGCCCAAAGCTTGTCTTGGTCGACAGTCTTGCATCTGAAGTCAAGATGATAAGCCTTCTTCACTTGAGAAGTGATACTTCTCTTCTGTTGGCAAATATCACTTCCCCAGGAAACAAGCAGAAATTGTCCACATTATTAATGCACTTTCAAGGCATTTCTGTTCTATATTGTGCCTAATTGGATAAAATAATAACAGTTCTATCTAACAGTAGCTTCAACTGTCTCACACAAAGTCTGAAATATTTTCAATGTTCAACCTTTCCGACAGGGCTTTCTATAGTGCATTGCTGACGTCAGCTTACTCAGCAGCTTCCTGGCAGTAGTAGTGCATTGCATCAGAAAATGATGCAATCAACTCTGGATGATGTGTGCATGATGGTATTATGCAATGCGATGCAATAGTACATCATTCTAGGCTGATTTAGGATGTTGTTGCAGTCCTACTGGATAAATTTACACAGTGAAACATAGAAAATGAATTATATGAAATATCTTCAAAATGAGAGCTAAAAAAAAATTCAGGGTTATATTCATGTTCAGCACACCAAGATACTACAGATTAGGGCCTTTTTAAGTCAGTTATGATCTCACTGTTGACCAGTGTTATCTTTGTTCTAGAGTTATATTTTATCAAACAGGCAAGAAATCACAGCCATTTATGCAGACACCAATGGTCCCTTTTGAAGGACATTAGATATTGCAGTTTATTTATTGGTAAGCATGGCTTGCTGTGGTCTTGGAGATCAGCCATAAAATTTTATACCTTATTAAAGAATAATGGCCTCCAAGAGGCCGGTGAAGATTTTTGTTTTGAGTAGGGAAAGAAAAAAAATAATTGAATGAAAAATAATTCCACAGGTTATTTTGGAGATTTTGGAAGTAAAAGTTATTTTATATTATACAAATGCTATTTTTGTATGATGAAGTGAACAAAAGACTATATATTATGCTCAATAGAAAGCGTACAAGATTGTGAGTATGATATAAAATAATTCTGGAATTTGTCTTTTCTGTATATTTTTTTTTTGTTCCCTCAACTTTCTATATCATGAAAAACTTGGGTAGGAGTCCACATCTTATATTTCCTGGTTTTATCATTTGTTATATAATTTAGTGCCTGAAATTCAAGTAATGGATATTTTTTCAATGCTGTGATTAGTTGTATAAAGTTTGTATGCATTAAATTTATATCTTATATATTTGAAATTATTTTCTTTTTGATGCATATGATATTTTAAATGATTTTATCTATTTTTCTGTAGAAGAACTAGGGTGCAGGTCAGAGGTTCAGGGGGTGAGAGGATTCACCACAGAGAGTAGGGAGCAGAGGAGGCAGATTTATTGAAATATACTGCTAAGAGGAACAGCAGGTGAGACAGAAGAGGTCTGCTGTGCCATGTGGGTTAGCTCCCTGGCCAGGGAGCGAACTCAGGTCATAGCAGTGATAGCGCTGAGACTAAACTCCTAGGCCACCAGGGAGGCCCTGATGTATGGGATTTGAGGATTGAGCTTCCAATGCTCCTAAAACCCTTAAAAATTGTTATAAGGAACAGGATAAAAGTCAACAATAAAGATTATGAAAAGCAAATCATATTGCGAGACCATTTTTGAACTTGTTCATTGGGGTGAACAAATATACTGACCTAATTTGTTCAGGACTTTGTTGTTTTGGGCTTTGAAAAACTTGAATCCTCGGAACCCCTCAGTCCACATTCAAAATTTCAGCAGGTCAGACTGTATTCATCTATGTCTGTAAATCAATCTGTATCTGTATTCACTGCTAGATAGAGGCATGATGTATATGCACATAGTGATTCAGAAAGGGGTGGGAAATCTTCCATCCTTCCATTGTGCTTAAAGCTTGGCATTATCCACCTTTCCATTTGAATAATTTGTGTTTGAGGCTCATTTTTAAGTAAATCATATGTACACTCATGTGGTTTCCCCTTTCTTGTCTGTCTGTCTGCCTATCTATCTATCTATCTATCTATCTATCATCTATCTATCTTCTATTTATCTATCTTCTATCATCTATCTATCTCATCAGTTTATTAAAAAAATCACTACATGACATCAATGACACATATATGTGGATGAAGCAACATTTCTTTCACTTTCCTTTTGAAACCGATATTCTTAAATTACTCATAACCTGAATTTTTATGTAGATTTTAATGTAAATTTTAAAGTATTTAAATTTTT
Source organism: Scalopus aquaticus (assembly GCA_004024925.1). Taxonomy (NCBI): domain Eukaryota; kingdom Metazoa; phylum Chordata; class Mammalia; order Eulipotyphla; family Talpidae; genus Scalopus; species Scalopus aquaticus. Next base: position 14,037 of record PVIJ01015114.1, read on the forward strand.
AAAGCATAAAATATTAACCGAAAAAGTTACTCCAGATTTTGCTTTGACTCTGTAGTATATGTGAACAGCCAAAAAAGAACATTTGCGATATAACTTTTACCATTGATCCCATGATTATGCAAGGCTTTCACAAAGCATATGTGACTTTGATATTTGAGCAGGGATTTATGGTCTCACGATTCTGTGGTTCCTAATTATTTTATATTACCATCTATACTTGCTGTCCATTTGCTTGTAGATCTCACTAAATAACCTTAGCATCTTAGTTTTCTGATCAAAATCTTCCAGATGTATAATACTAAGGGGCCTCTCACATGCGTTCCCAGTCTTTTTCATTTTAAACTGTAGAGACCACTATAGGGTGTAGCTCGCTGTTCCTGCTGCTGCTCTCTCTGGAAACAGTGCTTCTCTCTGCTGATTCCTTTATGACTTGCAGGCCTGTATTTTACTATAAAATGCTGTATTTTATTCATCACGTTATTCCAGTGCTTAGAATGGTATCTGACATATAAACTCTTCAGTCACTACATATAGATTCTGTAAATGAGTTAGATTATTTATTCACACCTATTTATTGTTTAATTTAAACCAACTCAGTGTTAGAACTGAGGATATGACGATGGACATAGAGACATTGGTCACTCACAAAGGAGGCAATTGCAGTTCTCTGGAATACAAAGACCAGTACAGAGCAATTGTCAGGCAGGGTGGTGGCCCAGTGCTCTGAGAGAGGAGTGTGGGTGTTGGACAGGCAAAGGAAGGGCACCCAGCTATTCAATTTAAGATCTGCCAGCCTATACTAGTCCACAGAGAGCCAATTAGATGCATTTTGTTGGGGGTGAGCAGAAGAGTTTCTTAACTTAGCATTTCTTCCTCACATATTTCTCTATTTAAAAGAAAGCTGAGCATCTCCACAAATTTTATGTTGTTTCTGGATTTGATGCCTTTAGAAAACACCTATTTTTAAAATAGAAAATTGGTTCTATAATGCATTTTGCTTTCTAATTTACCACCGCAAAATTTTAGAAGAGAATCTAAAAATACCCTTTTTCTTTTAAAAATCATTAACATACTAAGCACAAGGCTGAAAACTATGATGAAAACCTAAAACTAATTCACTGTTTTTCTTTTTTTTGGTGGAACGTGAGCGTAGAGTATCTCACAGTTCTTTTTAAGGCTTAAATTTCAATGTCCTCTTTCTTTCCGCTTGTTTAATCACCACTGGCAGGTGTGTGTGGTGATGTTCGTGGAGTCTCTTATTTCTGGGAAAGCATTTAGTATACAATTTGATTTTTATAAAGCAAATTTCAATGGGACCAAAGTATTCTTTAGAATTCATTTAATATCACATAGTGGTAAGCAAGGATAACAAACACTTTTAAATGAACTTTTTTCCTGCTCTGTATCATTCATATGCTAATATTCTGTCAAGTTTCAATATGTCTCCTGGAGCTTTAGAAAGTATTTTATCTTCAGATGTTCCATTCATGCCCATCTAGACACAGCCAAATTAGAAAAAATCTGGCTCACTTTCTAGTCATTTTCTGACTGATAACATATTTTAGCCTTTTTACGAATATAGCATATTTTAAATGTTTTATTAATTCTCTCTTTGGGGGTTGTATATGAATCATATCAGCTATATTTAACCTAAATGAAGGACAATGTATAATATCTTAATATTAAAATTCCCCCAAGTTTTGGTGATAAGTCAGTTTATCAGAGAAAAATAGAATCCCCATTTTAATTGCTATTAAAAATAGTGAGACTAGATATACTATTTGTATTATTTGTTTGATAATTTAATTAGATTAAGGGATATCATGGATACTATACATTTTTCAATATTTTTTTTCCAATTTAAATACTTTAGTTATTGAGCATTTGATCCTCTTTGGATAAAAAAAGTAGGCATTTATGAGATCTATTTCTTTTCTTCAACAACAGAGTTTTCTGTTGATTCCAAATATTTTTTATAGCATGTTAGATGTAGAAAATGGGGATTTTTCTATAGAGCACCAGGGTCAATAACAAAAGAGGCTGCTGACCCTGAGGTGACCCCTGGGGGGCTGGAAGCCCCGGACCTGCCCAGCTGTGCAGAGTGAGAGGATTAATATCTCAGCACATCTGTGCCCTGCTCACACGTGCCACCAGGGGAACTCTGTGTGTACAAGGGACAGTATGGCAAATTGTGAAGTTTTTTTACTCTAAGTGCAAATTTTGTACCTTTTCCTCTTTTCTCCTTTTATTCTTTCCTACCTTCTTCCTCTGCTTCCCCCGCCCCATTTTATATGATATTCATGAGTGTTTTTTAATATAACTAACAAACCTTCATTCCAAAATATTTAGATTTTGTGTGTGTGTGTGTGTGTGTGTGTATAAAATAACATAATTACTCATATTCCAGCACTCCAAAATAGTTTTGGTTACATTGTATGTGTGTAAGTTGTTATCAAATCACATAATTTTGCTCATTGCTAGTTTTTAATCTGATGTTTGCATATCTTTCCTTATGTAATTCAACATGGATTTTAATTTTTGCAACATATTCCATTAAATGAATATTCTGTAGGCAATTTTACAATTTATTTTGTTAAGCAATTCTCATTTTTTCCTGGTGTAAGAGTTAATGTACCTTAAAAAATAATTAGGATAAACTTCTAGAAGTAAAATTAAGAGGTTTGTTTTATGTACAGGTTGTCATGATTATTAAACACCAAGATATTATTTCTTAGTTTGATATGCTTCTTGTTCACATAAAGGTCAGTCAGGGTGAGGTGTAGTGTTAGCGGGTGGGGTGCAGAAGAAAGGCTATTATTCAGACACCCAGGTAAGGGTGGCAGAGTCCTCTCTTGTCAACACATGACTTCAGTGTTGCTCACCCTGGGAGATGGTATCCAACCAGCGGGTTGTGCAGGAGAAGCAGAACAGGGGATTGCATGGTAGGTTTGTATGGGAGGTGACCTCAGTCTACTCATAGTTCATTGGTAGAAATAGTTAAAGCTGGATCACACCAAGTTATTAGAGGTTCTGGGGACGGTAGCTGAGCTGTGCTCTCAGGTACTCTGTCTCATATCAAGATCAGAATTCAATCATAAGTAATGTATATGAGGTGGTTGTGGTTTGTATTTCTCCAATAATAAGAGGCGATGAGCATCTTTTCAGGTGCCTATTGGCCATAAATGTATGTTTTCTTTGGAGAGGTGTCTATTCAGATCCTCTATCTATTTTTAATTGGGTTGCAAAGCAGACTTTAATATTTTGATGTTGAGATTGCATACATTTAGTGGTAATGCAGTTATTAGAACAATAAAGTAAGAAAATAATTCATAAAATAATCGGGATAATGATTACACTTGGGGAGAAAAGAACTGTGGTTGGAAGGGTATTTGAAAGCATCTGAGTTGACTACAGAGGTTCTATCTAAAAATATTCAATTTATTCTCAAACCAATGTGAAAAACTGCCTGTTTTACCTTACTGGTAATAGGGATATTAATTTTTTTGATATTAAAGTAGAAAAAGAAGACTTCTCATGATTACTTAAAATTTTTTTTATATATATTTTTATTGTTATTTATGTCTTTTACATTTTGTATTCCCCTTGGGTAGCCCACCACCAGTTCACCCCCGATCCATCTCCGTGGTCCCTTGTGTCCTTTTCTACTCCATTTTGTGCCCTTGCCCTCCCCTCCCTGCCCCCCCACCCCTACCCCCCACCTGCTGAGTGTCTCTCTTCTATTTGGTTTCCTTATACACAATGGAATACTATTCAGCATTCAAAGAAGATAAACACATGCAATTTGCCACAACATGGATGGAATTAGAGGGGATCACACTCAGTGAAATAAGCCAGAAAGAAAGAGAAAAATATCTAATGGTTTCACTTATAACAGGACTATAAGGAAACCAAATAGGAGATACTTTAAATATTAATTCTTTGATTACCATGTATTGACACTATGTTTCTCTTTCTTTCTGGATTATAAATATATCAAGTTAATAATTATTTTTTATTCAGGTGCATATCTATTTCTTAATTGCTAAAGAATCTCTTTAATAAAGTTAGGAAAAAGCCTTTTTTGTGCTGATATTTTTTTTACCACTTTGGATTTGTTTTTTAATAGTGTTTATGACATTTTTAATAGAAAAGACTAATTTTTATGTGCTGAAATACAACAATTCTTTGTATTTTCTGTTTTTTTTCCCACACCTGATATGTTTACCCACTTTTTCTTTTATCCTCACCATAGTCCTTTTGTTTTGTCCCACACATACGTGTGTTTGACTTTCTCTACTCTGATCCTTTCTCTTGCCTGCTTCTTAAGGTTGACCTTTTTGCCATGGTCTATGAATTCTCTCTCATTCTTGTCTCAATCAAAAGTGATTGCTTCAGAGAATGATTTTGTAGAAACTCTTAGTTATATCTCTCCCTATTAATACACTTATTAAAACACTTCTTATGTGCTAAGTGCTTCAAATGCAGTATTTCATTTCATCTTAACTTCATTTAGGTTGAAGAGGGTCCATCACTAGTCCAAGGTCACACAACAGGCAAGTAGCAGAAAATGGATTTGTAGTGGTGGACTTTGAACTATTATAATCAGGCTCGAGGAAGATAATTTGAGCAAGGGCCTTTCCAAGTCTACTTAAATGACAATGCACAGGTTGAATTCTCAGTTTGATGATGCCCACTGCACAAATGTTGACGCACACCTCACTTCTGCTAGAGTTTGAATTTCCATACAAGGTCTGATATATATATATATATATATATTTTTTTTTTTCCTGAATGGTTCTGCCACAAGGTGAAGCCACAGGCAAAAATCAATGCTTTCCCACTGCCTAAGTAGCAGGATGTTCTGGCCTTGTTGGTGCCATCTGGGACTCTGCCCTGCCGGTACAGCTGGAGGGCAGGTCGGTGCAGACAGCAATTTCCTGCCCACCTCTGGAGCAAGATGCCTGCAGGCAGCCCTTCCCTGGGTGAAAGCTGGGTTTGAGTGCCAGAGCCCCTTAGGCTCCAGCTGCAGAATAGGGATTTCCTGCCCACCACCTTGAATGCTGCCTCTGGGCAGCACCCAGACCACCCTGTAGTGGGAGGCTCTAGGACAGCTAAGGGAGAACACCTCAGTGGGCTGTGTTTGCCTTCTGCGCCAGACCCGGAGGCACTGCTTGCAGTCTGTGCAACCGAAGCAAGCTTCCGCAGAGGAGGTAATGGCAAGCCCCGAGGTTTCTGGTTCCGGGCTCTAGGGAGGATCATGGGGCTCCACTGTGAGCACCTCCAGTGATGGTGAATTGGATCCTGGCCCCTTTCGTGGCGCTCATTGACAGGACAGCTACATCTTGCACAAGCAACCTTTTGTTTGGAACTCTTGGACACCGTGGACACTATTGGGGTAAGATACCGGGTCACTTGTAGCCTTGGAAACTCTTTGTTTCCCCTGTTTATTAAGTAACCCCCACTGTCATCGTTCCCTGAGCCTGAGTGGTCTTGCAATTGTGTGCATGAGTGAGAACCCACTGACAGTAACCTGTCCTCTACCTACTTGTTCCCAACATGATAAGGGACTTGTATTACCCCCTATTTGATTCAGATTTGACTCACAGCCCCCATTTGTTCAAGTCTTGCAGACCAAAAAGTTACTGTCAGTACAGATCTTATCACTGTGTATTTTTCATCCACAAAGCAGTGGAATCTGAACTAACAGGATAATAAAGCTCAGGATGGAGGCTGTATGCATGACATGTGGATTTGGAGATTTATGTTGCAAAATCAATGTCATTTTGGCTTTTCCACTCACTTCATTTTTATGTTTATAGCATTTTTCACATGGTTAGCCATGAGAATGGTTATCTTTCCTCTGAACAAGATATACTCCTTAATATTTCTATTCTATGGTTATGCTTTTGGAGGGGAAGTGAATAACAATATTCAGGTTTGATCTCAAGCTGTATATATACTTGTGAGAAAAAAACAAAGAAAGCCTGAACCAAGCAACTGTTCTTTTGGTGGTACTGCATCTATTAGTAGCTAGCTTCTAAAACAGGATCATCCATAATAATTGAATTATAATTTTTTGCTTATAATGGTATAGTAGCTCTAATAGGACCTCTGATGGGAAATGGTATAGCTCTAATAGGATCATGAAAGATCATATAGAATCACTTGTGACCATAAGGAAATAACATGGTTTGTGGCAATGGATCTATTCAATTTTCTCATTACTTTAGAGTCAGATCCAGTAATTTCCTTGTCTATTGACAAGGCCATTTCTACACAATCACAAACAGAGAAAAGTACTGTATGTAGAAGATGTCAGAGAAAGAAATAATTACTTTTACTTATGGATCCTTTTTGTATAAAAGAAATCAGTTAAGAGGTGTTTCTTTACATTTAATTTGAATTATGTAGTGATAATATATACACTCTCAGCAGAGGGGTCATTCCCCTTGATGCATCTTTAATTCATTTTGGCTTTTTCTTATTTTGATATTTGCTCTAAATATGAGAAAATAAAGCATTGAAATGGTTTAAAATTTAATGCCTATATGCACTGTTTCTAAATTAGGAAATCAGATGTATGTAAAGAAATCTCAAATGAGATATAAATGTTCTTTTGGTTGAATGTATTATTCTTGTGAAAGGTTGAAAATCCCTAAAAAGTCATAATTCCTGCTGCAAAAACAAATGGAGCAAACTCACTACCTGTTAAATCTAGTTGCATTAATTTGAGTCAGAAAAACTTAACCTTCTTCTTGTTTGGTATACTTAAATTTACTAATAAAATTCCTTAGGCATAGATTCATCTTGCTTGGGAGGTAATGAAAATTATAAGGCCTAAGTTCAATATTTGCAAATGATATTTATAAGGGAAGTTTGATTTTGATCATTACCTCTTAAAAATATTCGTCTCACTGAATACTTTGTTAATCTGTTTGAAAACATTTTTTAAACCTATAAACCATACATATTTAATTTTACTCTTTTAAGTTTACATTTTAGAGTATATTGGTTAGAGTGGTTTGAAATTGAGGTAGATGGAATTGTCGAGATGTATATATTTTTCCATATGAATTACGCCATAAATCTGTAAGGAAGGCTAGTGTGTGTTTGTGAATAATGTATTGTGCTTCAAGTGTGATACATTTGTTCCTGTGCATATGCATTTTACAGCGTTCAGATAGAGTCTACTGGACTACATTAGAAAAATCTCAACATGTAGAATAGGTTATTGAATGTAGTCATATGACCTATTCAATCTTAGTAATAAATTCCAGCCTTCCTTTGGGGACCAAAGTGCTCATATTTTACTGCAGTAGTTGCCATCCATTGAACTATATGAAAGTTACTGACTCAAAATCCAGATATTCAGTTTCTGGGAGCCTTTGTAATAGTACACATGCAACTCAAAATGTGAATATTTCAAGTTTATAGAGTTCTGAAATATGGAAAATGGATTTTCATAACCAATTCTAAGCAGTGTTGTATATACCAAAAGTACTGTGAACGTGAGTCTATTCAATCCCCCAAATCTCAAGAAGGTAGTGTGTCCTTACATCTTCCTATACCCATGAGGTGGACTGATTTTACATTGTTCAGAGTTGTTGGGACTGTAATTGTGAGAAATCTCTTCAGAAAAGTGAAGAGTGTTTGTGCAGAATGTTCTTCAAATTCTTATTCAAAAAGTTATGCCTGCAAAGCTACATTTGTACTAAACTGAGTTTTGAAATGGAATTGGGATGAAATCTTTAAATTAAAATAATGATTAACCTTTTCACAACATTTCTGAACCTTATTAACTTTCATGAATTCCACAAAACTCGACTCTGTAGACCTTTTTCATGTTTGCTGAATTTTATTTGAGAATTAAATCAAAATGTGTGCACCCCATAGTATATATTTAACAAAAATTTGATTTGAAAATTTAATGTTAAATTCTTAAATTTTCCACAAAACAGAAATTAGTCACCATTCTGGATATGCTTAATTGTAATAATTATAATAAAAACAATGATAGAGGAAATGCTTGAGTTTCGTGGCTAATGCAGTGACAGCTGCCTAACGTAATGCCTAGAAGATTACAGATGCTGGCTCTGTGAGAAATGAACATCTTCGCATTGTGACAATTAGTAAACAGGATTTCTCCATAGATGAATGTGAGAAACTAAATGGTTCCATAGTTTAGAACATATAGATTCAAAGTAAGGAAATATACTAGAAATACATATACTAGAAATACAATCTGTTATGCTCAAGAAATTTTAGGAAAATTATAGTATATGAGAAAAGGTCAAACAGGAGAACAGTGAATCAGATTTGACTGGTTTTATTTGTTTAATTTTTTTTTTCAGTTGCAATTTAAGTTTGAATTACTTTAAATCAGAGCCTGGGCTATGGACTAACATGTGCCTTGGGTTTCTTAATATCTCTGTATATTTTGGGTAGATTATATAACCTTCGGTAAGTTTTAATTTCTTCAATTTGTAGTATGCAAATAATATCCCATTACATACCTCAAAAAGTTGTGTGGTGTTTGGGACAGTGTCTATTTTCTTTCTTTTACTGTTTCTCTCCTTTGGGGAGTTCATCAGTTCTCATAGCTTTTTTTTTTTTTTTTTTTAAGATTTATATATTTATGCATACAAGCTAGGGTGTAGACCAGAGGTGTGTAGGGTGAGAGGGTTCACTAGAGTCAGGGTTGGGAGCAGAACAGGCAGATCGACGGAAATACACTGACGAGGGGAGCAGTAGTTGAGGCAGGAAAAGTCTGTCGCGCCACGTGGGAATCTCCCCAGCCGAGTGTCGAACTCGTGTCGCTGCTGCTGACAGCTCCACAGTGCAGCTCCTAACTGCTGCACCACTGGGGAGGCCCAAGTTCTCATGGCTTTTAGTGCCATCTGCAAGGCATTGTTGATGCTCTCACTATACACCTCTCCATTATACTTTAAATCTGCAAACCTAACTCAACTTGCATGTCTCCATTTGGATTTCTCACAGATATCTAAAATTTGCCACACCTCAAATTACACTCTGCTTTTCATCCAAAGAAATTTGACCCCTCCCTTCATACTTCAACATTGAAACCATTTATTATTCTGATTCACTTGCCAAAATAAAAGTTTTCTCTATCCTTCCACCTATTTAGTCAAATCTGTCATCTCTTATCAAGATGACTGCCAATGTCTACAGTCTAGTCTGTCTATTTCCATTATTTTTTTTGCCTTTTTAAATCACCAGCCCTGGCATCTCCACAAACCCCTAAGTGGCTGTGTAAGAGGGTGGTCCCCAGGAAAAGGGGAGGTTCCAGGTTCCCTGCCAACCCAAGGAAGTGGGGAGCTGAGCAGGGAGAAGAAGCTAGAGAGGGGCTGGGCAAAGGAAGGAAACAGGATGAAGAGCCAGAAAGAGACCTGAAGAGGCCTGAGGAGCTGAGAGACATGTGAAGAAGCTGCACTGGCTTCTTGGTCCTGGACTGGTTGGAACAGATGTGGGTGAGAGACCCATGGGGAGATAAACAATGGCAGCTTTTATGTTGATTTTGATTCTACTCTTTCTCCCAGACTTGTCTGGCTGTTTCTCACCCTCTTCTAGGCATTCCCACCAGAAGGTGCTTTAGACTTGTGGCAGGCTTTTGGGCCTTGCTTTGGGTCAACCCTGTTTGGTTGTACATTTACCCATGGCTAATTCAGGTGCTAGATTTGGAAACTATATTCTTTGTCTTGTCTGTATCACACACTAATTGTATTAAAGTTCCTTTCCATTAAAGGTCTTGACATGCTTTGTCTTGATGCGACAGATGGTGGAATCTATTTAGAGCGGGCAGGTTTGGGAGTTCTAGGGTGCCCCTCTCCCTGCCCTGTAACAACCACATGACATTTCTTCTTGGATGCCTAACAAGCATCTCAACCTTAACCTGTCCCAAATGGAATTCTTTATTTTTATTTCACTAAGCATTTCAACATATCTTTCTCCACTTGGTTATGTTTGAAGGTTCTACTGGTACAGAATTTTACATGTAAGCTAAATGTATTCTGAGAAGTCAGTTTCTTTGCCACAAATTATATAGTCAAATATCAGATTTTGTGAAATTTAGACACCTTCTTCTCCATAAAATTATTAGCACATGATCAAATCAGTTTTTAAGTAATGTAAAAATGCTCCTTTTCTAATTTTTAATGTAGATTATAATCAATGTATTTTGATTTTTTTTTAAGATTTATTTATTTATACATTACAAGCTGGGGTGCAGGCCAGAGGCCTGGGGCTGCGAGAGGGTTCACCAGAGACAGAGTGGGGAGCAGAACATGCAGATCTACTGAAATACACTGCTGAGGGGAGCAGTGGGCGAGGCAGGAGAGGTCTGCCGCACCATGTGGGATTCTCCTCGGCTGGGCGTCGAACTCGCATCGTGCTCTGCGGAAAGCTGGACAGCACAGCGCTCAACCGCTGCGCCACCAGGAAGACCTGATTTTTTTTTTTTATGGTGACACAGAAAATATATGACAATTTTTTTCTGACCACCATCCCTTTGGGTCTTATTCCCTCTTAACCTTAGAAGTCTTTATTTGTTTATTAGAGTCTCTTAGTTTTATAAATAGTTTGCTTTGTCAAATGACCTGCTGTGTAAACATACAATATTTATTAGAAACAAAAATCCAACTCTCTGCTGTATCCAGGAGACCCATCTAAGATTTTAAGATAAACATAGTCTCAAAGTGAGTAATTTTTGTTTTGGGGTTTGTTTTTTTAATTGTTAGATTGAATAAGATTAAGATTTTTCAATGAATTCACTAAGGCAATATTTTAGTATCACTTGGATATTAACCCCTTGTTGCTTGTGTAATGTGTGGATATTTTCTCCAATCAGTGATTGTCTTTTTAATCTACTTATATTTTCTTTTGCTGTACAAATTTTGTTTTTAATTTAAGGTAATATCAATTGTTTATTTTTGCTTTTATCTCCTTTACTGTAGGGATTGAGTCTCTAGAAACATCTTTATTATTTTATTATTGATGTCATGGAACATATTGTCATTGTTTTCTTCTATATAGTTTATTGTTGCAGATCTTATATTTAAGTCTTTTTTTACCTGTGCTCATCCAGTTTTCCATATATTCATACATACATACATATATATATAATATTTCTGGACTTTTGATTGTCTTCCACTGATCCATATGCCTATTCTCATGTGACTCTATGATAATGCCTACGCTTGAAATTTTTTTTTTATTTTGAGTTTGTTTTCCTTTTGCCTGTATTTTCCTTGAAAGGTTAAGTCAAGTAAGGATAAAAATAGTATCATCTAGGATAACTCCAGCATGGTTACTGGCAAAGAATTGATGCTGGAAAAATGTATGTTGAATAATCATAGTTAAAGAGAAGATGCAAGAAAGCACAACACACAGTACCTTATTTATATCAAGTGCTCAATAAGTGGTCGCTATTATAATTTGAGTTCATATCTCAAATCCTGCTTGAGACTATAGGATAAGAGAGTGTAAAGAGTTTTATTAAAACAAGACTCTATAGTTATTTTCTCTGATGATTTTTTTGTTTACTCTTTATATTTTTTTTGTGAAATTAATTTCTCTTTTTTATGTATTTCCCTGTCAGGAACACTTGAGTGGTGATTATAAGGCAATGTGTACTGATAGGAGGATTGGTGGTCTTCAAGTACATGATTAGACTCCAGTTGTTTGATTTAATCGGTCCATGTTTATAAATTATAAACACAATTCACCATCCAGCTCAGCTGTAATAATTAAAATGCTTTGTGTACAGTTAAAATATTTTTTGTATGTATACTCAAAAATAAATTCAAGAAAATAAAAGAATCATGGGATAAATACTTTTTTAGACCCAGGTTTGTATTTTTTTTTTTTACTCTTAATTGATGACATTTTATTACGTTTAATAATAATGACTAAGTTATCTCTGAAGAGATTGTGGCTTGTGTTTCCTGGAGTCAGTGGGAAGGGGTCTGCTGTCCTCTCTCCCCTAGGCCACAGCCACTTGGCTATTTGTCAGGATGGCATTTGTCATTCAGTGTAGCATGTGATCTGTTCACTTTCAGTTTGGACAAAGCTCCATCTCACCTGAACCATGGACCTCTCTAAACTTGTATTTTCTTTTACTATTTAGACCAAGTGTGGGTAAGGAGCATAGATTTCTCTTGCCATAAAACACTGGTTTTCTAAGCTAGACTCTCTCTCTGCTTCCTTAAGTTGTTACTACTGAATTTTTCCACCCAAGGAAAAATTAAATGGTGGTCTCTTGGGCTGGTTTGGAGTGGTTTGAAAGGAAGTTTCTTTTCTTAGACAGAAAATTGGAATAGGTGGCAATAGGTGAATACCTGCCAAATCATTGAAGATATTTCCCTTTCATTTAAATGAAAACCTAGGGAAATATACTTGGATACAGATAGTTAACCATTTGTTTTTCCATTCTCTATTTTTCCTAATAATCTCCCTGTACCAAAAATGAGGCATACTTTTATTTTAGTTACCTTAGATTGTAGCGTAACACATGTGGTTTCATTGCCCAAAGAATAAGGGGTACTTTCTCTACTTTATGAGAGTACTTTATGATCTGAGTCTCCCAGGCTTAGTCTGTTGCTAAGGGAGAGGGAATAAGAGCATTTGAGAAATCCTTTCTCAAAACAATAACTGAACAACCTAGTTTGTAAGGAATTTCCATCCTGAAAAATTGTATTTTGTTTAACAGGCAAACTATTACCAAGGCTTCCCCCCTCCTCCCTTTTACATTCTTTATTTAAAGGGTACTAATCTTATTCCATAGGCAAACTGATGCCTTTGGCTGAATAGGTAAGGATCAGATATTCATAAAGTTAATCAAAAAGACAAAAAAGATAGTTACATATATAATTTTCTAGATATATCCTCCTTTATACTAGGCATTCACACTAAAACAAAATTGGGAGGGACAGGAAACAATTTGCTACAGATGTTAAGAGAAAAAAATGTGAGAAAAATAGACATCTTGAAAGATTTTTATTAGTTCTGAATACAGTTCCCAGTATACAAACCCTGACAGGCTATTAGGTAACTTTAGTTTCTGAAGATAAGGGGCTTTATATGAGTCTGCCATGACTGAACAGTAAAAGCCTGTTCAGGTTGGTGTCATTTAAATTCAAAAGTTGTTGTTTGCTCAATCTTCTCAACCTCAAATTCTCCTCTGCATATCCTATGCACGTTCAGTCTCTTGTCCCTGATTTTGTCTGATTTAGTGAGAGCAAGGTCTATGTAAAGAAGTTGCTCAGTCAGCACTCAGAAAAGGAAGCAAAATTTGTAGCATTGGCTCTGCTGTAGATAAGCTTTAAGAAAAGATCACAGTTATTAAAATAAGATAGTGACTGTTAGGTGCCTTTGCCAAGAGGTTTATTATGAAAGGATATGGATCTTGTTAATTAACTTAGTAAAAAGTACTAAATCTAGACAGTCCTCCCTGGAAAATATAGAGAGACAATTTGTATCTTCTAAAGAACTTATTAAAATCGGCACCATTTCATTCAGAAGTGAGTAGAACCTACCGTATACCCTGTCCTGCTGGACAGGATAAATTGGACTTTAGACTGAGGCACTGGGATATAATATTTAAATCCCTAAGTGAAGATTCAGGTGCTAAAGAAAAGTTTCAAGGTAATACAAAGAGGCAGTTTCATAATGCATCAAATTTCTGACCTATTTTGAGGTCATAAAATGATCAAGAGTGGATATTGATTGAAAGAGCTTGTGAAGATTGAATATAGTGCTTGGAGTAAGGATGAGGGTGATGGTGATTAATTTCTAAATGTGCCCTCTCAAGGAGAGCTTGGGGTGTGTGTGTGTGTGTGTGTGTGTGTGTGTGTGTGTGTGTGTGTGTGTGTGTGTCTAGAGTTATGGGGGAAGACTCCATGGTGCCAGACTCATTCCCAAATAATAAAAGACTAGGAGACTGCCCAACCCTCAGGCTAAGACAGGTGAGCAGTGAGGAGGGGATTACTGACACAAGGTGAACTATTATATTTTCTTCTTAATGTTTTCTTATGTTGACTATGCAATTGTTTCCACTTTTTGGAAGTCTAAATTGGCTCTTTATTTCTAGGCATACTCATTTGTTCATATTGTATAACTAAAATTCCTGTAAGAGAGAAATAATATGGGTGATATGAAGGCAGGTGCTAGCCAATATTTCCTATATAATTGAGACTTAAGATTTTGCAAGAGGATTTATCAAGTTGAACAAAAACAGCTGACAAAGAACCAGAAGTGCCATGTGCATCAGCGGTGAATAAAGTTGGGACTACTTTAAACAAACAAGTGACTGTTTTCTCAGAGGTCATTGTTCTGATCCTTCTCTTTTATGAAACTCAAACTTAGCAACAAAAAGACAATAGAATTTTGAGTTTCAATTCTAAGTCTTTGAACTTGGGGAGCCACATAGAATAACAGAAGAGGGCTCGGCTTAGCGTCAAAGCTCTGACTCTTGGCCCTGGGTCTACCATTCTTTAGATGGATGGCCTAAGGAAAACTATTCATCCTTATCCTCTCTGGTTCTCCATTGTATAATCTATGAAAGTATATTTTCCCTTTCAAAATGCTTTTAGAATCAGAAAAGTTAACACATTTTACATCATCAAATGCTATACAAACTTGGTTATTATTTTGAGAGTAGACCTAGTTTTTTTTTTTTGGGGGGGAGGCTATTTTATTTAATTTTCTAAATTTAAATTTATTTATTTTTATTTGAGGTAATATTTGGATACCCCTATCAGGTGTTACCACCATAGTGTACGCACCACCATATCACACATAGTCGACCACCGTAGTCCATTGTGCTTCTTCGTTTTAAATCCTGGGCCATCCTCTGGAATGTAGAAATCCTTTCACTACTGACAAGCTGGCATCCTTGGGCAGATTAATCTCTGTGCATTCCATTCTGTGTATGTAAATAGAAGATAAAGTCTATTTTGGAAAGTTGCTGTAAATATTAATAAGTTTATACATATGAAGCATCTGCTTGAGGTCCTTTCACTTGCAGGTAATTAACTGTTAAGATCAATTTTTAAACTAATATTAAAGTAAGTAATAATAATTGCCATTATTACCTGGACCTTTAACATTGCTCCAGTTATCTAGGGCTAGAACTAACAATGCCCTTTCTTATCCTTTCATTCTCTAGATAAATGTACAAAGCAGCCCATCCAGCTGGATAAAGTATTCAGAACTTTATCTTATGATGCTGTCTCCTTGGTTCTTTTTTCTACTTTGTGGCATCTGTGTACATATGCATTATGTCTGTGTTCTCCTGCCTGGTTCACTCTCTAACTTTTGATGAAGGATCTAATTGCAGTCTCTGTTGGGTACAAGAGCTAAGGTCATTCTCAAGTCAAACTGATACAAAGTTGTTTCTTTCACTCCAAGAATGTAGTGAAACACTTTTCTTCAGGGAATGCAGTGTCAATAGAAACTTTTTTCCAAGTGGAAAAAAAGGGCTAAGTTGTTAAATTCCTCTACTTTGGACTGCAGCTTCTCAGTAGGTCAGTCCGGTTAATGGCTACCAAGCCTGTGGTTTTTAGAGGAGTAAGCTTCTTTCCATGAACAAAATCAGAATCTAAACCAAATGAAGATTTGAAGAAGAACTAATAATTAAACTTTTTCTTTTCTTATTACTTGGCTAGAATGTCAGACTCTTAATTTAAACCAAACAAAATAAAACAAACCAACTTTGGAAGAATCCAAATCACACTTTTTTTCTTTCTTTTTCGTTGAGATGATAGTATGTGACAACTATCAGAGTATTCTGGTCCAAAACCTATCTCAAAAATACAATAAAAATAGAAGTAACAATTTTCTTGTCTTTTGTCAATTAATTGATTGGTTGACAAATATTCAATGATACCCAAGTAGGTATTTATTGGTAAAGACCCACATTTGCTTATAAAATCCTGTGGGCCAGATGTGCATTAGAAATTTTAAGATTTTAAAAAGGCAATAAGATGTATAGATTATATAACACTGCCAACAGAGTCTATGGAAACATCTTATAATCAAATATGTTTATATTTCTGTGAAACATGCAAACACTCAAGCTAGTGGAATGAAATAAAAGGCCTCATATCAGTTCAGTGTGGATTTGCTGCTACATTTGATTATATTATGCCAAGTCATTGCTAAAATGAGTTATAAAAACACACCTAGATTCAACAATTTTTAGCTTTTGGAATTTCACATGAGACTTGAAATCCTGAAATTACATGAAACTTGTAATCCTAACCAAGTTATACTGAACTGAAAGACACTGATAGAATATTTTCAGTTTGGATAATTTCAGTATGCAAATTATACAAACATAATTGGAACTCTCCAGCTCACACAAAAAAGGTCATTTAAGTGACATCATAGACTAATGGATAATTTCAAAATTTTTGTCCCCAGTTATATCTGTGTACCTTTGTATATTTTGCTAACATAAATTTTGAATCTTAGCAAGTTACCAAATAAATTTACCCTCCTATAAATCTGCTGCTATCTGTCTAGCATCCCCAGTGGGGTACAGAGTTACTGCATTCAGTTATTCCTCCATCAAGAAATAAAACATTTTACTTGTTGACATTTTCCTATCTTCTCGTTTAGTCTGAGCCAATTTTGAAATCACCATCTATTCTGTCCTTTTAATCACAAAAGTTGATCTCAAATACATTTCACACAGACACTGAATTGTTTATTTATAAACATTGTTCATGTTATGGTAATGTATTGATTAATATGCTTTAATGACTATTGTACTTAGAATAAAAAGGAAAAATTTTCACCAGAAACATAATTTCTGGGTGATCTGACCCCTACCAATCTCTCCACTATAATCTTACATATTTTTTCCTCTACCTGTTTTTTAATATTGAAAAACTAAAAATTATATATATATATGCCTTAAAAGCAAAATAATTTTGAGTTTTTATATATATATAATATATATAATACATATATAATATATATAATATATAATATATATAATATATATACAATATATATAATATATATAATATATATATATCTATAATGTCCTATACTTGGAATACCCTTCAAGCCATCTGTCTCTTTCCTGCTCATCCTTGTTTAGTTTCATTAACTTTTTTTTTCTTTTGATTTATTTATTTTTTTATTTATACATACAAGTTGGGGTACAGGCCAGAGGCGTGGGGCGGCGAGAGGGTTCACCATAGCCAGAGCGGGGAGCAGAACAGGCAGATCAGAAATACACTGCTGAGGGGAGCAGCGGGCAAGGCAGGAGAGGTCTGCAGCGCCATGTGGGATTCTCCCCGGCCGGGCTTCGAACTCGCGCCGCCGCTGCAAACAGCTCCACAGCACAGCGCTTAACCGCTGCGCCACTGGGGAGGCCCTTAGTTTCATTAACTTAAAGAGACTTTCCCTTAATCTAAAGTATGATTTTACTCTTACTCTTTATCATAGTCTCTAGTCTTTCCCTTCAACTCATCACAATTTGATTATATATATATATATATACATATAATATATATATATTATATATAATATATATGTATATAATATATGCATATATTTTGGTTAAAGTCTGTCTCCCCCATTAGACCATAAGGTATTCGAGGTCAGGGCTTGTATCTTTTTGGGTCACTACTATGTGCCCAATGCTTAGTAGAGAGGCGACATAGGATAGGAGCTAAAAATGTTGAGTAAATGAATGCATGAATAAATGAATAACTTAATTGGTAGTGACTAACAGCTAACAAAGTAGTCTCACACTCATTATCACATTTAATCTCAAATCAACCATGTGAGGTAAGTAGGACAGGTATTATTAGCTCTAGGTTATAGATAAACATGCCAAACTTAAAAAGTAAGATGATTTGATCAGACTCACACAAAACTTGGAATAATATTTTAGATTTCTGATAATGGCCTATTTTTAAATTATTTTCCTCACCTCTTCTACACTATTTCTCAGTCTTTGAAAACGAAGGTAGATTTTGAAATCATACATAGAGACTGCAATAAGAAAAAATTATATAACAGATTTGTAAGCACTTGAATTTCAGGAAGACAGAATTTTGCTTCTAATTGTCTTGTTTACAAACTGGACTTTGTGAAATTTCAAAAGGAGACAATAGAAAGGTAATTTGCTTAGGGACTCAGAAATATATTTACAAAATAAATAAAGGTACACTAGGGTAAATCTAGCCTTGCATTCAAGGATGTGCTGAAGGATTGAAAAGCAAGTAAAAATATGAAAATCTGTCTATTACAAAGGAAGAGTATCTGATACTAAAGAGAGAAATAACTTATTATTGCATGAGACATCTTACTCTGCCCTACCTTGTTGCTGAGGCAGTGTGCTGTAGGTCTCATGGAATGCTAAAACCCTGTATACACAAATAAAGACTATCCAGTTGCTCCAAGATCATTCTGAATGAGGATATTAAAAAATTGTGTTTATTTCATTGTATTATTTTGTTATTACTCATCAGCTATGTGGCTTAAAGAAAGTGGTGATCCTTTCTTATAGGAATAGTAATATGGGAATAATGTTTTGCTTACAAAAATATTTTAAATTGTATGCGGGAAATGTATTTATACATTTTACGTTGACTGGTAGTAGCAAACTACCCGCAAACAATGTATTAAGGTATTACTGGTTTACAAATCTGAATATGATTTAGTGGTATAAATTCACATCTCTTTACGTGTATTTAGTAGGGAAGGTTATTCCAAGAGATCAGTCTTCCCCTTTCCTTGTTTTTTTATCCATAAAATGAAAGACTTGACTAGATGTTTCATAAAGTAACTTCAATTTCAAATATTCTTTGATACAGGTTCAAGAATTTGGGTGGAGCTACTCCAATTGTGAAGACTTTAATATTAAATGGGCAGAGGGGACTGACTCATTTCTCAATCTCACACCGTTCAGTTTTACCACTCTCTAACAGATATATGTTATATATGAATGCAAATAATTATAGCCTAACATTCTGCCATTTTTCCATATATGTTGTTCCTTACTTAAAATTATTAAGAAAATTATTATTAAAACAATACCAGAAGTATTAATTTTGAACTTTCATGTTAATTTGATTAATAATAGATGATAATGCAGTTTTTTTAGATTAAAAAGAACTACCTTAATTAGATAATAATGTCCCTACCATTTTTGGGGTCATTTTGTTTTTGTCAGTTCATACTACGGCTTTTTCCACTGTTTTTCCCTGTTAGTCCCAACATAACAGATATGTTAGACATAGTTCTGTTACAGATTTTAACAATTTCAGGACACCAGTTCAGGCCAGAAAATGACTGGTAGTAAGTAGGAATTAAAAATGAGGCATCTATAGCTATTGTCTAGAAAATATATTCTAGTAGATTCCCTAATAAACACCATTCTTTTTAGGAAATATGTAAGTGAATCTCCCAGAAATGTGTTCATAAACTCTTATATGGAAGACAAACCTGATTGTGGAATAGTTTTAGGTATATGTAACAAATTTTGTAAAGTCTGTTTATTCATAAGTTATGCAGGAGAAGACAATGGCATAATGGTTTAGTTAGTTGAGTCTGCACCTTAAAATCAGAGATCAGGTTTTGTATGCTGACTCTGGGACTTGTTATTTATGTGTATGTGTTTGTGTGGTCTTGGGAGAGTACTATTTTGTCATTGCTTCATTCTATAAAATTATTGAAATCCCTCTCTAAATAAGAGAATGCATGTAAATAGTTGCATACTAAAACTCTGCCATTTTCCATGTCTTTCCTTATTTAAGAAAATTATTAATTACTAAAAGCGTTAATTTTAAGCTTTCATGTTAATTTGATTAATAATGGATGATAATGCAGTTTTTTAAGATAATAAAGGACTGTCTTAATTAGACAATAATGTCCCTCCCAGTTTTTGGGTCATTTTGTTTGTGTCAGTCCATCTTCATGGCTTTTTCCCCCGAAGCCTGTCTATGGGGGTTGCTCTTTATTGTTACATGATTATCTTTGACTATAAACCTCCCAGATTGCAAAAGTAAAAAGTGCAGTGTGGTGATTGTCCATAATTGTAAATCCACCCACTCGCCTTCCATTTTTGTTCATTGTAAGTGATCACAGTTTGTATTCAGCGGGAGAGCGTCGTGCACATTAATTGGCACTCAGGTTGCTACTGGCTACCACTTTTATTTTGGAAAAGTATCAAAGACAGAAACACATAAATTCCAATGCAAGCATTTTGGTTATTTGAATTCTTTATATGCAGTTCTTGGGGAAAGCATGCATAGGCATTGGTCTTGATTATTTAGATATAATTAGAATCCTACTGCAGAGGAAATAATATGAGAATTAGCATCTGCAGTAGGCAGACAGAGAGATTTTGTGAATATATAAAGAGAGATAGGATCCAGTATATACATGCTGTAGCAAGTTTTAGATTTCCAAGTAATTTTTAGTGAAAAACAAAAAAAAGGTGGGGTGGTTCAATATTATTTTGGAAATGTTAATTTTGTCACCAGAATTTGACTTGATAATTTACTAAACTTTGATATGGATATTTGTGATTTGTAGGCTATCAGCTGAATCATATGGGAGTAACCTAGATGTGTGAAAGACATGTACCAGAAGGACAAATCCCTAGTGCTGGTGGCATTATATATTTACCATTAAGTTTCCGGGCATAAAGTTTCCCCAAGTGTGTGCAGAACTCAAGGTACAGAAATTGCTCAAGTGGTTTCTTTTTTTTTTAATTATTTTTTTCTGTCTATTTTCATATCACATTTTTTTTCAATTGAGAGAACATTGGCTTGTGTTGTTGTTTGTATTAATATATTAGAAGTATAGGCCAGTAGAACAGTGGAGCCAGTGGCGCAATGAATAACCTGTCGTCTGACTATGGATCAAATACAGTCTGGTATTTTTGTCTTCCTCCTGACTTATTCACTTACCAAATCCCCCCCACCCCCATCAATGTTGCTTCAAATGGCAAGACGTGTCTTTTTTGATCGCTGAGTAGCATTCTATTATTGTACGTATACCACATTTTCCTGATACACTCATCTGTATTTAGGAACTTAGGTTGTTTTTATAACTTGGCTATTTTAAATAGTGTGGTAATGATCAGGGGAGTGCATGTTTCTCTTCAAATTAGTGTTTTTGTATTCTTCAGGCAAATACCTAGAATTAGAATTGCTGGATCATATGACATTTTTAATGTTTTGAGATACCGTCATACTGCTTTCCATAGGGAATTTGCCTGTCTACATTTGTACCAGTAGTACACATCCTTACCAACACTTACTGTTCTGGGCTTCTTGATATGAGTCATTCACACAAGTGTGCAGTGGTATCTCATTGCTGTTTTGGTGATTGGGTTAATCTTTCGCCTTTTAACAATTGGTTTCTTAAAGATTTCTACTCAAATACTCAAAACGTATATGAACATATTAAGAAACTACAGGAGAGACTTTTTTTCAGTTTCGTTTAACTCCGCATTTCTCAAATTTCTTTGGCCATGGAAATACACTTTTTTGAATAATAATGACTATTCAATTAAAAAAACAACTATAAGTAATGCTGGGTAAGTATTGTCTGTAAAAGTGAACTCTTCAGTTGCAAATATTTACCTAGTAGTTAATACTTATGACCAATCAAGTTTACATTATTAGCACTTAGGAATATGTCATTATGAATTAATTTTCAAATTACAGAGTCTCTCATTTTCCAGAGGATAGAATCCTAAAATGGAATGGAATAGTAATTATCATACTAATAGCTATTATTTTTTGAAGAGCTATAAATTGTTTGGCATTGTACAAGCTATTAAATATGTGCAAGTTTTTTAAGCTTTATAACAAGCTTGTAGGGCACACAGATATTATCTCTAAGTTCAAATAAAAAAGATATTTAAATATGGAAAGCAAATTTAAAAAGCCATGACATTAATTAAGGTAGATTGAGATTCAGATTCTTAGTTTTCTGATTCTTTGTTCTCTCAAGCATTTGAAAGGCAGAGGTGAGACTCTATAAGAGGAGGACCAGCTGGGTGTGGATAGGGAGATTCAAGGTGAGAGAACACTGGGCTTCTAGAAAGAGTGGTCAGCTGAGGCATAACCATGGGCAGAGAGCACATATTTTTCATCCGATTCATAGTGTCTATTTTGACACTGATTAAAATCTATAGAATTATGGACTCAAATACCAAATAAATGTTTATCCATGATACATATGAAAAGTTAATTATTTTATGGATTGCCATGCATATAAACAATTCAGAAAATATTTGGATAGCAAAAGTAGAGTTGTCACATAGGGAGTTTAGAGTTGTTGAGTGTGTCATTTATTTGTCAGGTCTTAGGGTGTTAGTACCAATCTGTTTTTTTTTTTTCTTCACAAAATGGAGAGTAAAAGCCTAAGCAGGGTATTCCAATTAGTTTTTTGCAGTACTAATGATCTGTATTACTGAGAATGTTTTTATTTACCTCTCATAACTCCAATTCACAGGCAATTAAAGGCTTTTCAAGACTTTGAAGATATTTATTTTAGTGTGAAATTTTCCACCCCCGCTTCTTCTTGAATAAAAAGAGGATTTTTACTTTCCAGTGATTCTGCCTCACCAAAGCTTGAAATCACTTTTCTACTGTATGAACTCAAATAACTTGCTGAGAGGGTGCTCTCTTTTTCTCACAGTTAAAAACTCATTTCTTTCCTATTTATCTTAATATATCTTATAGTTCCTTAGGTGAGGGAATAAGAATGAGTGTGAGGAAAAGTACTGCTATTCTTAAGACCGTCTTTTCTGAGGACTGGGAAATTAGGCTTGACCTTTTTTTTTTTTTCCTAGCAGAATATCATGGAATAGCTAAAGAATGATATGTATTTGAGAAATAAAAGATCATGTCAGGAAGACTGGGACTAAAGAAAGAACTTTTATATTCTCCAGGAAGAGTAAAAATCTTCCTCATCTTAGCCATATTAATTTTAGAAAAAAGATTTAATTAGAGGGGAATCTTTAATATGCTTGTCTGCTGTGTATTTTTACTTTTTGTCAGGAAAGTAAATGAGAGAAGCTTTAGAATTTCACCAAAGAGATCTCATAGACATAATGAGGTTAACAAACTGAAATTAGGCTCTTGGGCTTAGAAAAGAAAATAATTCACTTATGAAAATAATTTTTAATTAAATGGAAGTGCCTTCCTCCAAATAGCACAATTTGCTAGTCAGAGATAAGAGGTAGAGATAGACCTGGGAAGAGAAGATAATGTGAATTTGTATGAGATTAAGATCAGAGTATTCATTTTAATGCTCTTGCACCCTTCAACAGCCTACCACTGCTGGTGAGAAAAAAAAAAAATAAACCACAAGGAATTATCTTTGAGAAAGACATAAGCATCATTTTCACTCTGGAATATATAACTCACCTTTAAAATCTGCATGTATATGTTTCCTTGGACTGCTACAATAATTTTTCAAAAACTAAGTTGCCTAAAAACAACTGATAACAAAAATTTACAAGGAACTCACACAACTCAACAAAAACAAAGAATGGGCAGAAGAGCTCAAAAGGCACTTCTCCAAAGAAGAAAAGCAAATGGCCAACAGATACATGAAAAAATGCTCAACATCACTTATAATCAAGGAAATGCAAATCAAAACCACTATGAGATACCACCTCACACCTGAGAGGATGGCACACATTAAAAATGCAGGCAACAACAAATGCTGGAAAGGATGTGGAGAAAA
>PVIJ01015115.1:0-37775 GCA_004024925.1 Scalopus aquaticus
CCCCCCCCCCCCCCGCCCACCCCCACCCCCATTGTCTCTCTGCTATTTGGTTTCCTTATAGTCCTGTTATAAGTGAAAACATTCAATATTTTTCTCTTTCTTTCTGGCTTATTTCACTGAGTATGATCCCCTCTAATTCCATCCATGTCGCTGCAAATTACATGTGTTTATCTTCTTTGAATGCTGAATAGTATTCCATTTTGTATATGTACCACATCTTCCTGCTTTGATGAGAAAAACTAGTCTCAAAAATAGGAGGGGTGGGGAGTGAATTCCCTTTGCTTTTTTGTGTCTCTTTCCTCCTGCTGCTTTGTTGAGGCATTAAGTTTCAGCTGAAATGATTAAATAAAGCTCTAGTTTTCTGAACAGAGGACTAAGATGAAAGTCTCGATAAGAGCAAGTACCAAAGAGACCCTAGAAAGAAAGCAGCTGATAAAACAAACTGACCATAATGTTACTTAGTGACCCCTCTGCAATCAAGTAATTTGAGTATATGTGAATTTGATCTTAATAGCATACTTTGAGACCTGAACAGGAGATAGACTATCATCAAGTCCCAGAACTTCCACTGAATGGCTTATAATATAATAATTAATAAAAAGATTGATATTAAATATAATATAATATAAAAGATTGAAATGACACAGAAAAGACACTGCAAAGTGAACTGACATTATAGCCATAGACCATAGTCAGAACCTAAATGTGTCACTGCAAAGTGAACTGACATTATAGCCATAGACCATAGTCAGAACCTAAATGTGTCACTTACCTCTAAACTAAAAGCATCCATAGAATTTGAACATGGTCAGAGGTTTCATAAATTCAAAATATCCTAGAAATAATTGAATATTACTGGACATCTAAAAAATAAAAAAAAATCTCAACTGGCATGGGAATGCAAAACCTACTTACTGATGTTTACTATATTGATGCTTTTACTATGTTGATATAGGGTTTTGATATATGTAGATATATAACTAGAAGAGAGGTAAGAGGCCATAAGATAGCAAGTTTCTTTTGACTACTTGAGTGATAAAATGTTAATTTGACTTGGATTGTGAAAAGGAATATGTGTATATTGTAAAACTTAGAGCAACCATTCATAAAAAAAATCTGTACAGAGATATAGTCAAACTAAATATATATATATATATATATATATATATATATATATGAATAAGTAAAAAGAAGATAGGAAAGGAGAAATAGGCAAATAAACTAGAATAGCAATTTTGGAAAAAAAATTAAAGATTAGAGGTATTACAGTACCTGAATTTAAGACTTACAATGAAGCTACAGTAAATTGTATAGTATTGGTAAAATGATAGACACATTAATAAATGTAACTGAGTAGAGAGTGCAGAAAATAGACACAAATGATTTTTGGTAATTTTCAGAGATAATCTATAGACAAAATATTTGCCAATCATGTATATGATAAAGGATTTTTATCTAAAACATAAAGAAGCTTTCAAAATATAACACCAAGAAAACAAACAACTCAATTTTAAGAAAAGCAAATGAGGTGGTGACAGAGGTAAAACAAGGTAGGAAATGGAGAACCTGATTAAAAGAAAATACAAAAAAAATAAATCTTGAGGAAAACAGAACTGTTATCATTTACCTAGCCACTAAAAATTCTTGGGGTCATTAGCATATTCTTGATATTTTCATGTGTTCTTTTGCTAACATTTTATTAAAATTATCTGATTTTTAACTTATAATTGAGATTTTTTATAACTAATTTAGATGTTATGATATAATTTTATTAAAATTTTTCTGACTTTATAAATTACATTTCATCTTCATAATTAAATGTTAATTTTGCAAGATAATGTACTGCTGGCTGGCAGGTCTTGCCTCTTAGCACACTGAACACTTCATTCTAGTTTCCTCTTGCCTGGAGGGCAACTGAACAAAATCTGTCAAAAGTCTAATTTAAATACCTTTGAAAATTATCTTTTTTTGTCTGGTTTCTTGGTTAAATTATTTCTTTTTCTTTGATTTTGATAATTTCACAATGACGTGTCTCAGGATAGGTCACTATGCTTTTGGAAATTTAGGTGTTCTCTCTGCTTCCTGGACCTCCACAATTATTTCATTCTTTTGGTTTGGGAAATTCTCAACTATTATTTCTTTGAATAGGGTATCTGCTCCCTTTTCTCTCGCTTCACCTCTTGGAATATCCATTTTATTTGTTTTCTCTTTTAATTGAAGTTGATATTCTTGTGGCATTTCCTCAGTTTTTGTCTTGTTTCTCTCTTCTTCTAATTGGGTGATTTGTGCATTTCAGTCTTTTATTTTTAAAACTCTTCTGCCAATTTAATTCTATTTAAAGCACATTTTATATTTGTTTTCATTTCATTTCAAATTTCTTTTTGTGTTATTTTAATATTTTCAATGTCTTTGGTAATGAACTCTCTTTGTTCCTGGATCTCCTTTTTAATTCATGCAGATCTGCCTATTTGCCTTTGACAGGTTTTCTAGTAGCTCCCTTGGCATTTTTAATATTGCTGGCTTAAAGTCTTTAATAGCTCCTCTCTGACTAAATCCTATATCTGTGTCTGTCCCAGAACTTCTCTTCCTTCTTCTTTTTCTTTTTTCTTTTTTTTTTTTTTTTTGCTTTTCCATCTTGTATTCAGGTATTCCTTTCTTCCTAAGAATGTGTGTTACCTTATTTGTTTTTTGGGGGGTTGGGAACTGCATGTCCAATTTTGTTTATCCTGTTAGTTTACCAGGTATGAGGATGGGGAATCTGGTGCTTAAATATTTTGTATTATTTTTGTTAAGGATTGTTAAGGATATTTGTCACTTTGCCTCCTGTCTTCTCTCTCCAAAATAAGTTGTGATTGATGCTTCAGTTGTCTGAGCTTCTTAGCCTCTATGCTGCTCTGTTCTGCAGCAGATCATGATCTGCGATGCTTGGGTCCCCTCATGAGTTGGCTTGGTCTGTCCACAGAGTTGTGTTCTAGATCTCATCTGGACCTAGTAGCCCAGTGGGTACACAAATAGGGTGTGAGTCCCATTGTCCAGATGTAGCTATAGACAATGGCTGCAACACATCTAATGCTGCTGCTCCAGAGGGACAAAGACTATTAGAGCTCTGTGCTGCCATGATACTTTCCAAGGGAGTGGTGTATTCTCTCTCTTACCAGTACCTCCTTTTGCATTGAACCTGGAGTCCAGTCTGTCCTGGCTCTGCCGGAAGATGATTTCATCTCCTATATCTGGAAGGGGGTTGGGAGAGAGCTTTTCTTGCCTACCTAGTTGCGGAAATCCTAACGTCTGATGCTGGACTATGCTTATGCCTATTTGTATTCCCTTTCTGAAAAGTCCCTCCGTTGGAAATTCATTGTGCCCTGCAGCACCCATTAGGGTCATGGTGGCCAATACTCAGCCTGTTCTGCCTGCTGGGGTATCTATTTTCATGGCCATGCCCCCCTTGGCCTCCTCCCTTTCCTTCCCTGCATCCTGCATCAAGCCACCAAACTTAATGCAAGTCCTCCTTGGGAAAATGCTCGGACTTTGTCAGGGAACTGCTGGATCTTCCTTTCGACAAATACACATATTTGTAATTTTCTTTTAGGGAGAAGGTGATCCAAACCTCTCTATTCTGAAATTATGTGGGTGGAGTCCCACAATTTTTGTCTTTAGAGAACTAGGGGTAAAAATATACAAGAAAAGATGTCAGTGGCAGATTTTCTATAACAAGCTCTGGCTTTAAGCAAAATAGGTCAGAGACTACAGATTTTCCTTAGGATTTGCTCAAACAAATTTTTAGTGTAAATGGGTAGGAATTGAATCCAAAGGTGTTTAAAAGAATAATTTTTCTTCTGGAGTGTGTTTTGTTCTACCTATATTGAAGGTCTGTGATAGCTGGAGATGCAGGGTAATACATACACCAATTAAATTAGAAAAAGGCTCTGTTCTTTCTCATACAGTTAGAGGGAATACATCGCTCAGACATTGTTGCTTTCATTATCTAAATCTGGTTTATCAAGCACAAACACTAAGAGGTTAGATCTGGTCTTATTCACTTGCATCCTTGGCATCAAAGGCCTTGGCCTTCTCCTTGACAGTGCAGCTTAAGGACACAGATCGTTTGAGGCATCTTTCTAATATATGATACTTCAGTTGCAATTATACAGGAACTTTATACATATTCACCAATAACAGTCTGTCCTTCAATTTTAAATAAACTAATTGTCATTTAGGTATCTTGGGTATCTCAGGGCCAGAGTATTTAAACCGATAGCAAAAATGTTAGGATAAAAATTTCTGTATCTAATTTATGGGTGAACTTTCCACATAGAATCATCAGAATAAATTTCATGACTTTTAAGCTAAAAATTTCCAGTAAATATACAGTTTTTAAAATCCCCGTACACCTTTATCTGAAGTGATAAATTTGATAACAATTATTTAATACTAGAGTTGACTCAGACATGAACATTTCACTTGAAAGTAGCAAGATAAGTTTTGAAGTTAGGGATCTTTTAGTACTGGGCAAGATAATTATAAATTTAGTGAACTGAAGATAAGATTCATAATAGAGTGATAGAGTAAGAATTGGGTATGGTTTAAATGTGATAAAAATGAGAATTAGCTTTGCTCATGCTGACTGTGCTACTGTGTCCATATAGATTATATCATCCTTATTAATACATAGGAAGTGAAGAACACTATTTCCAATGATCTGTTTTCCTGAAAATATTTGTCATAGCTTTCTTATTGTAAAGATCACTGTATTTGTGAATTCAGTCAAAATTTAATAATTACTTCAGAGCAGCATTTCTAAATCTATAATCTCAAAGATGAACCTTTGATAATGATAAGAAGACACAATGCAAGGGTTGGGCTTATATGAAACTGAAATTAGTAGTCAAATTTTTAACATGCCTCTGGAAAACATATTTCGGACACTAAAAATATATTTGGAGAGTTATGATTTTCTGTACAGAAGCCACTACTTTCTATTAACATAGTTATCTGAGTAGTCAAATTTTCTTGGTACTTCGTTTGTTAAGTTCAAATTGCTTATTCAGCCTTCATAAAAATGTTTTATGCTATTGGAAAGGCTATGAAATAATATTCATTTAAATCTTCACACAACTGCAATTTGGTAAAAGTAAGTCACACTGTCACTGTGTCAACCTATTGTACCATGGGCAGCAGAGATTGACTGAAGGCAGGGCTGGCCAATGACTAAGTCATACACCATTTTTGAATTTATATTTAAAAAAAAATTCCAGAGGACAGTGTAAGTTATAGCTGAAAATGTATATAAGATATCTGTGTATTTTTTTTTTTGCATTTGATGTCATGCAAAAAGAGTATATTATCTAGCTTGATAGTCATTCATTGTCATTGAGTAGAACAAATCACCTTCCCAAAGGCAAAAGTGTCCATGCATTCTTTATGCATGAATATCAGGAACTTCTCCCAGCATGAAATACGCACGTAAGGTATATTTACTGCTTCTTTGCCTAAGCTTTCCCTTTATCATTATTATATTCATTCAAAATGAATATGATAAAGAACTAAAAAGTTAATATCCCTTCTGTGTATTGCTGGTTAATGATAAAGTCAAAATTAGAATTTATATCAATTATTTTAGGAACTGCTTTTTTATCAGTTATTTGGCTATTAAAAATTATAACAAATCAATCACAGCAATAAAAATGGCTTTTTAGAACATTGCTATTTCTATGCCTTTACAATATATGTTGTACATATTTTTATGTAAACATAAAAAGAAGAGAATATAATATTACCAAAAATATATGACTTTTTTTTACACAATAGTGGTACTTAAAACTCATAGTCTTAAGTAAAATAAGCAATGATTTGGAAATAACTATTAAAATTACTTACCACTACTATATTTAACTTTGATATTCTCACCAAGCAATAAACACTAATGGACTTAATATCCTGTGCTAATTTTAAACATTTTAATGGTCATAATTAATCATGAAATAGCTTTAAAAATCTTCATTATTTTTTCATATCTTGATAATCAGGCAGTAAAAATCTGGTAGAGCCAAAATTCTGAAGTCACTTATTTCACAGTGAGTCTTTGTTACAGGCCAGGGAGAGGAGGACCCCAAAGCCCCCAAACCTGCCCATTCTAAACAGATTCTGCCATTCGTCACATCAAGACAAAACAAACTGTAGTGCACAAGATCATTAATGGTCATTCATTCATTGACATTGAGTAGAACAAATCACCTTCCCAAAGGCAATTTGGTTAAGTAAGTCACAGTGTGCCACCCCCAAAATGATCACAATTAGAGCAATTACAATATATGTTGCACTTTAAAACGTATAAAATACTTTTGCATTTCATATCTCATCTGTTTTTTAATATAATCCTGTGAAGCAGTAAGTATAGGTAGTTTTATTACCAGTTTATAGAGGTAACTTAGTGACAGAGGTTAATGATCATTGAAAAATTAGTAACAAACATGGACTCCAACCCAGAAATCCTAGATAAACTTAGGGATTTTTTGTTTGTTGGTTGGTTTTAGTTTTCCTCTAAGTGGAGAGGGGGAGGAGGTACTAGGTCCCTTTTTACCTACCTTAAGCTCTTTAAAAGAAAGGCAACATTGGGCCTCCCTGGTGGTGCAGAGTTCGACACCCAGCCGGGGAGAATCCCACATGGTGCGGCAGACCTCTCCTGCCTCACCTGCTGCTCCCCTCAGCTGTGTACTTCTGATCTGCCTGTTCTGTTCCCCACTCTGGTGAACCCTCTCACGGCCCCATGCCTCTGGCCTGTACCCCAGCTTGTATTTATAAATAAATAAATCTTAAAAAAAAAGAAAGGCAACATTATAACTATATTCCTATGTACCTAACTTTTCAAATATCTATAATTTTTTTTTCCTTTAGAGAAAGAAGTGATTCTGAATCATCTATGACCAAAAGTAATCAGAGTTTAGTTTTATAACTAAATGGTACCTTCTGGACAGATGGCATCTTCACCATAGCCAAATACCAATTTGTATAGAGCTTGCGTTGATAAAAAGAAATGTATCCTACTAAAATATTAACTAACACCATACTCTTTGTAATATTTAAGGAATTCTAAATGTTAATTTTAGCTACTGTTGTGATTATAAAGCAAACTAAACATTTTTAAACATCCACTGTGTTCTAGTGATACGTAAAGGACTCACTACTAGAAAAATCCATTACTGGAAAGATAAACATTCCAATGAATGTAAGCACTTGAAGTTATACACCTGATTAACAGTTTTCCTGAAAAGTTTTATGGGCAAAACTAGGGATGTTTGCTATTTCTTTGTCCTATCTCTTTCATTTTAAAGATTTATTTATACATACAAGCTGGGGTACAGGCTAGAGGCGTGGGGTGGCGAGAGGGTTCACCAGAGACAGAGCGGGCAGCAGAACAGGCAGATCAGAAATACACTGCTGAGGGGAGCAGCGGGCAAGGCAGGAGAGGTCTGCCACGCCATGTGGGACTCTCCCCGGCCGGGCGTCGAGCTCCCGTCACCGCAGCCGACAGCTCCACAGTGCAGCGCCCAACCACTGTGCCACCGGGGAGGCCCCCTATCTCTTTCATTTTAATGGAATCTCTGATTTTTGAAAGTAACTTCCTAATAGATTTATGTTTTAGTGCAACATATAGTCCTAATATATCGTCTTAGCTTTTTGTGATAGCCTTATATTAAAAAATAATTATTAATTTTTCTCACAGTATATTCTAAATATCTTGAAAGTATTGTCTTTTTTACCAGACTAGATGAAAATACCACTTTTTGTGTGTGTTTTTTATTTTTTGTTTTTTCCTGTGAGATACTATTGCTTCTCTGTCATTCCAGTATAAAATAGTGATTGGTGCAGCCAACAATGTCATCTTCAGGAAATAAACATTTCCAAAAATCACAGAATTAACATTTATTGAGCAATCAGCATAGTGCCAACAATGCCTGTGGTAGGTATCATTGACCCCACTTGGGAAGCAAGGGAGCAGCAGGCGCAGACATGTAAATAACCAGCTGAATATCATAAAGTCAATGATGCAAGCAGATCCGAGTAAGGTCTCTGTCACTGGGGAACCTACATTCTTAACTGGTAGTGCAGAGAATAGAAAACATGGTGTGAAAAAGGATGTGAAAGCTCTGGCCTTATTCTTCAAGAATAAGAAACAGGGCACAGGCATGATTGTCTCAGTAATATCAAACTATCACCAGCCACTAGCCACTGCAGCAGGCCAGAGAGCTGACCCACATGGCATAGCAGACCTCTCCTGTCTCCTCAGCTGTTTCCCTCAGCAGTGTATCTCAGTAGATCCACCTGTTCTGTTCCCCACTCTGTCTCTGGGGAACACTCTCACCCCCTGCAGCACTGGCCTACACCCCAGTTTTTGTATGCATAAATAAATAAAAATAAATCTTAAAAAATGAATAAGAAATATAAAGATGTGCTTAAGGGCTAATTCCTCCAAGTTTCCTCCAATTTTGACCTCAGTTCCCTAAAAAATGGATCTCAGGCAACCGAGATATCATTTAATAGTATAGAATTCTGATATTGGTAAACAAGAAGTAAAGGTGACTTATAACTTAAAAGTAATCCTGGAATTCATTTAAATGTCTGTAGAAGTGAAAATGTGCTTCTGCTATTTTCCTACAGGGTAAAAGTAGTACACAATTGGCACTGACATCTTAAACGCCCCCCCCCTTTTTTCTGTAAGCAAACATCAGAGTTGTTAATTAGAAAAAATTATTTGAAAAGCTATTGATGTCACAGTTATTAAACACTGTTAGATATAGAACATTAAATTGCAAAATCTGTCTGTAATCTAGTAATTTGGACTATAGAATAAGACCTTAACTATGAATTACCAATGAATAATTTTTTTTAAAGATTTATTTATGCATACAGGAACTGGGGTATAGGCCAAAGGTGTGGGAGGTGAGAGGATTCACCAGAGACAGAGTGGGGAGCAGAACAGGCAGAATGACTGAAATACACTGCTGAGGGGAGCAGTTGGCGAGACAAGAGAGGTCTGCTGGGCCCTATGGGTTAGCTGTCTGGCGGGGGATCAAACTCGTGCTGCAGTGGCTGCCTCTAGCTTCATAGTGCTGAGACTTAACCCCTTGTGCCACCAGGGAGGCCCCTGAATAACTTTTCAATATGAAAAACTTTTTTTTTTTTTAAAGATTTATTTTTTATTTATACATACAAGCTGGGGTACAGGCCAGAGGCATGGGGCGGCGAGAGGGTTCACCAGAGCCAGAGCGGGGAGCAGAACAGGCAGATCAGAAATACACTGCTGAGGGGAGCAGCGGGCGAGACAGGAGAGGTCTGCTGCGCCATGTGGGATTCTCCCTGGCTGGGCATCGAACTTGCGTCGCCGCTGCCGACAGCTCCACAGTGCAGCGCTTAACCGCTGTGCCTCCGGGGAGGCCCCTGAAAAACTTTTTTATATATCTAATTTCCTCTCTCAAAAATGCTACCTGTGTCTGAAAGTAGACTATGTAAGCAGACCTCTGTCACTTATGAGAATGTAAAAAGCTATTCCATGAATATCTTATGATGGAAATAAAACCATTTCAAAATTATCGAGAAGCCAATACTTATGATGTCTAGTCATGGCTAATAGAAAAGGTATTTATATTCATTTAATTGATTTTTCTCAATATATGTTTAAAATTTTTCATAACTTATCTAATTTTGGAAGGGTCTATAGAAACCTGCCTAGTAGTCATGGATGGTACCTTCAGCCTGCCCCTGTCTTCCTTGGCTTGTCACTGGCCTACAGGTGTATGAGCAACAAAGGAGTTTTGAAGGATAAGATTTTGCGGTTGATGGAAAGTAAAATATAGACAGCATACACTGAAGAGTTTAAAGCAATATCATCTTTGAAATACAAATGAGGATAATACACATCATACTGGTAATTAGAGTTTTAAAAAGCATTATTTCTAATGGAAGTCTGAATAAAAAAAAAAAAAAGAAAAACATGATTTGCAAAAGAGAAACACCAGCTCTAATAAATCCTTTTGTGGCTTTTGTCTTTTAAATTCATTTACAATGCTGTTACCAAGCAAATTTAGCTATTGCTGTAGAAACTGAAAAGATTTTTTTTATCCAACTATGTAGTCACAATTAATTTTCAGAGTTGTTCTTCCTCATTTGCACAATGCAAAGCTTGAGTTGATGATCTCAATGGTTCATGTTCTAATAACGCTACTTTTTTGAGATGTGGACTTTGGGGCAAGTAGATAATTGTTACCCGAGATCTATAAAGGGAATCTAAGAAACCAACTCACATGAGTATTTGGATAAGTTTTGCTGACATCATTTGAAACCTAAATTTAATTCATAATTGCAAACAAGCAGCATAGGCAGCAAAATTGCCTGCAAAACTACAAGTTTTAGTAGTTCAAGTGAACACCAGTGGCATATGAATTAGCTTTTTTAGTTTGTTTCATATTGATCTTATTTTTTTAATTTCTAATTTTAGATAACTATTGATCCTTTAAATATTTCTGATGTCCCAATTTCTAAATTTGGAATAGTCTGAGGATATGAAATTTTAGGTGATAATTAGATCATTAACTATCCTAACTTGTCAAAATTCATGATTTAAATGTAGAGAATGTATGCACACTCTCACTGCGCCTCTAAAGTAATTAAGAGAATTTCTTTCATTAGAAAAAAATTCCTATACTAGGAAAAAGTTTCAAATCCAGAAATACTGGCTAGAAGAAGATAATTGAATCTATCTCATTTTTATGTTATAAACCTAAATAATTTTAACTAATTTCATCATAGGCTATTATTTCCTCATAGAGTCATTATATAAGTCAAATAGCAACCAGGTCATAATTTTCTTGCATTTACTATTGCTAAATATCTGACTAATGAAAATAACAGCCTCTGACAAAATTAAAACTATGGTATTTAGTTGTTTTTTTTTATTTTTTATTTTTTTTAAAGGTTTATTTTTTATTTTTACATACAAGCTGGGGTACAGGCCAGAGGCGTGGGGCGGCGAGAGGGTTCACCAGAGCCAGAGCAGGGAGCAGAACAGGCAGATCAGAAATACACTGCTGAGGGGAGCAGCGGGCAAGGCAGGAGAAGTCTGCCACGCCATGTGGGATTCTCCCCGGCCGGGCGTCGAACTCGAGTCACCGCTGCCGACAGCTCCACAGCCACCGGGGGAGGCCCAAAACTATGGTATTTAGATTTATAATATAAATATGAACTAGATTCATGTGTCTTCTTCTAGTAAGTATTACTTGTTTCACTGGACAGTAAAACTAAGCCCAATGTATTGTTAACTTTGTCTTGCAGTTCACTTTCTTCTTATTTACAAAGGCCAGACAAACTTTTATTAGAAATGAGAGCTCAGCAAACACTGTCTATAGATGACTTAGCTTAATTTAATATTTGCAAAACAGTTAAGAAAATTTTATATTAATGCCAAACATCAATACCAAGAAAACTTTTGATTAACTTGATTTCTGATAATTCATTTGAAGTTCTATGATTTTAGAAGTTTTGGTAAATGGATGGAAAATATATAATCAATAGGGAAAATATCCCACAATGTAGACATTTTTAGATACTTTGCTTTTAAATGAACAACAAATGCAAGAGATTTTGTTTTGTTCATAATTGTGGGTAATTTTCTTAAACTAAAATACATAGTATATAGCACTACTTTTAGTTTAGAAACCAGTATTGGGGTATAACAAGGCCTCTTTTAAAGTATAGAGCTTCAAGGTTTGATAAATGAACTCACTTTTATAACTGCTGCATTCAATATGTAAATAATTTTCTCCATCCAGATGTATTACTATTTGTAATCAACCTCAAATTCCACCCAAATGTAAGGTAACTGCAGATGGATTCCCCAATTACATAGAGTGGATTTGTCTTTCCTGAATTCTTTGTCTTTTGTTCAATGTATTTGTGATTCACCCAGGTTGTTGCTTGTATTTGCCTATTTTTTTTTGTTTAGTAGCTAATTTTTCAATGTAAGCTTTTTTAGTTCCTCCACAATAAAATAAAGGTTTAGTTTCTTCAACATAAAATACACAGCTTATAAGAGAAAGCTATTTAAAGGACAGTAAATTAAACCTTTATTTTGGTCAGATCAAAACTATGAAATGATAAGACTATGTTACTAGAAAAGATAGATATAATGTAAGTCAAAGCTGTTCACTGAAGTTTTCAATGTTAATACTAGTAGGGAAAACCTTGAAATTTAGAAGTAGTGATTTCAAATAAAAGAAAGAAAAGCTTTATTCATATTATAAGAAACCTATAGATGTTAATTATTTTAGATATATGGCAGTGGCGGTGGAATACCAGAGTTCCAATCTTGGCCCAAGCACTTGTGAGTGAAATGAATAGTTCACAAGTCACTCAGTCACTCCAAATATCCTGTTTCTTCAAAATGGGGAAGAATTACTGAATTTCTTTCAAGGTTGCAATAAAGACTAAATGGGAAAATATATGCAAGGCACCTGGCACATACTACAGAGTAAATAGTCAATAAGTATAATATTTCCTTAACAATTATTTAATGGAACCCATAATTTTTTCCACAACCCTGTATTACGTTGTCCCAGTAAAACTAAAACATGTTATTCCTCATTTAGAAGTTTTATAAATTACACTTTTGATGAACATATGCTACAGCCTTTCTGTTTAACAAATACATGCCTATGTGTTTTTTTTTAAATTGGAATCACATCTACAACTACTGCTGCTTGCAAAGCAGCCATAGTCCTCATCCATCCATCCATCCACTATCCACCCACCCACCTACCTACAGTATTCATTGAGAATTTCAGTCTATAATCATTTTCATCATATCTCTGCTACATTTCATTTAATTAGGTAGGTTTTTCTGGAAATGAAATCAAACATAGTACTCCTTACCATCCTCTTTCCCATTTGCTAGTTTTATTTCCTTTGTTACCTTGTCCTTACATGCATGCATACATGAGATGCAGGGGTGGGGTGGGGGGAACACCAGTTGGTCTCTCCTAATAGAGTGTGCATCACAAGGATAAGGATTTTATTTTGTTTGCCACTATAGTCTCAGGATATGAACAAGCTTAGAGGATAGAGCAGACACTCGGGGTGTGTTCATGGATCAACTCAATGGAAATATGGCCCTAACAAAGGCAAGCAACTCATCATGACTAAGTGCTCTGGAGTGAGTGGTATTGGCCTTGAGTCTCAGGCATAGCAGCCTTTTCTGTGAAGCCTCTCTTTCTCTGAGTTATTCATAAAATATGAATAGCAGCTGCTGCCTTTCCTTCCTCTGCTGCCTAAAGCCCTTCAATGTCAATTCTCTTTCCCCTTTTTCTACAGACTAGATCCAAGGTCTTTTGTCTAGATGGACCCGCTACTCATGTGACCACTAATCAGTCATAGCTTTTGTTGATATTTTTATGCCATTCCTTTTTTCTATTTTTCATTTACAAAACGTATTATCCTAGGGCAAGTGTAGTCTAGGAAAAAAATCCATCTGTATGTACCCAGAATTTCCAATTTTAGACAAAAACGTAGGAGTTGGTGAATCTAAAACAGAAGATTTTGGATAAAATTGCTTATAATTTCTTCTTTTTCCTTAAAGGTAATGATAATCTTTTAGAAATGAT
Organism: Scalopus aquaticus; assembly: GCA_004024925.1. NCBI lineage: Eukaryota > Metazoa > Chordata > Mammalia > Eulipotyphla > Talpidae > Scalopus > Scalopus aquaticus. Next base: position 13,653 of record PVIJ01015115.1, read on the forward strand.
AGTAGCTATGTTTAGGAAAAATATTCCATTTTAATAATAAAATGAAAAATTTTGTAATATGTTTTTAACAGAATTTTAAGATAAATTACTTTAGGGTAGAAGGAAGTGGATACTCATCAATATCAATATGTTCTACAGTATTGTGAATAATTATTTTCTCCAGACAGTATCATTTAACAAGATTCATGTGTATAGAAACACGTGTGTATATGTGTGTGTGTGTGTACCAAAGTTGTGAATTCATTTTTTTTTTTTACTTTTTTTGAAACAATTGGTGGTTTTAATCTGATTTTGTCAAAATTAAAGCTAGAATCCTATTTGACTTCAGGCAAATTCTAATTTCACTTCAAAAAAGTAAAAAAGGTTTTATTATGTTTATTGTACCAAAATTTTAACAGGCTTAGAAAACAAGTCCCTTCTTCCTCTTAGAAAAGGAAATGGCTCTTATGTATTCTGAATTCCAAGTTTGTATGATGTTCTTTTTCATTGCTCCTGTATTTGAAATTTACTGGCCTCTGGACCCAGGAAATAAAGAATTTTTATCTGTATTCTAAAGGTTTGAAAAGCAAAAGAAAGAAAAACCAAACTTTTTGTGATGAACTTAAGCAATTTTACTTTGGATTTTATAGGGTTTGTCAGCAATCTTAGGTGCAAGAGAGCAAATAATTCCAGTGTTCCTTTACGAATGAGTGTAATTTAGAAATTCCAAGTATTTGAATTTTGTTTCAATACTATTAGTGACTAATAGTAATTTAGGTTAGCCTCTATAAGCCTAGATATATGTTTGCTAATCATTTTTTGTTTTCAAATTGAATATGAGACTTCCTCTGTATTCTGGCAGTCCTGAACAAACTATAAATGGCAGAAAATCACTGTGTTTGTAGTAAGTACTATCAATGTTTGTAGGGAGTTTGTGGACCATCTGAGGTTTATAAGTAAGGGGAGTTGGGAGACTACACATAGAGGTGATTGTGCTGTTGGTATGTGAAAGCTCAATTTGAATGTTTTTCAATAAAAAGAAAACTAGAAATAGGGAAAAATACACCAAATAGAGTGGCTATCTTGTTTCAACAGAAAGGCATATATTTATTCTGAGAATAACAATTCCTGTATGACTCTCAGATGGGACTTATAAAGGAGAATTTAAAATTCTGTTAGAAATATAAATCAAGATCACGTTGGAAAGTCCTAGTTTACACAATAGCTAGAGAATTTGAACATTTCTTCTATAATAGGTAATGTTAGGTAGTGTTAGGATACAACTTAGGTTTTAGAAAAATCACTTAGCAGAGAGGTGAGGGATAGAGCAATGTATAAACTTTCTATTGATGCATAACAAATTGTCCCCAAACAGTTCAATATCACAGTTTGTGTTGTTTTCCAGCGATTCACATTCTTCCTGCATTTAAAATAAACTACCCTTTCTTAAGACTCCCAAAAGACTTACTCCAGTATAGGCTCAACCCCAATTCCAAAATCATGTTATCTAAATCAGGTCCAAATTCAGAGAGGGCCCCTTGGGTTCAGTTCCTTTAGAATAGTTCCTCTTGGCCTGTGAAAATTAAGAAATAAATTATGTTTTTTCTTTATTCAATATATAATAATTGTGGCAAGCATAGGATAATCACGATTAATATTCTGGTTCAAAAATTAGAAAACTTGGGGCCTCCCTGGTGGCACAGTGGTTAAGCTCTGTGCTGTGGAGCCGTCGGCAGTGGCAACATGTGTTCGACTCCGGTAGGGGAGATTCCCAAATGGCACATGGCAGACCTCTCCTGCCTCGCCCGCTTCTCCCCTCAGCAGTGTATTTCCATCTGTCTGCCTGTGCTGCACCCCACTCTGTCTCTGGTGAACCCTCTTGCCACCCCATGCCTCTGGCCTGTATCCCAGCTTGTATGCATAAATAAAAAAGTCTTTAAAAAAAATTAGAAAACTTGGAGGCATAATGAGTGACAGTTCTAAAATCCAGCTGGTAGGTTTTTGATTAGAATTCAAGCACCAGGAAATATTCCCCATTGTTCTAAACTCTGTCTTCTAGTCTCTTGATTTAACCCCATGAATCATTCTTTTCCCCACAAAAGTTGTATGTGTGCAGCTGAGTAATTTTATCAGTCACCTGCTTGCCATTAAAAACTGGGAGACCAAAGGCCTTGCTTTTTCTTTTACTATCTTATCCTTTTCAGTAATGTAGTGGATAGTGTAGTGGTATCTAACTGTTTTAAATCACAATTCCTTAATGCCATGAGTTGAGCATCGTTCACATGTGTATTTGTCATCCATGTTCTTTGCTGAGGTGTCTGCATAGATCTTTTTATCATTTCTTTTTGAAGATTTATTTATGCATACAAGAACTGGGGTGTAGGTGAGAGATGTGAGGTGGTGAGAGAATTCACCAGAGACAGTGTGGTGAGCAGAACAGGCAGATAGACTGAAATACACTGTTGAGGGGAACAGCGGGAGAGGCAGGAGAGGTCTGCTGCTCCATGTGGGAATCTCCCTGGTCAGGGATCGAACTCGTGCTACAGTGGCTGGTGGTAGCTTCATAGTGCTGAGATTTAACCCCTTGGCTCACCAGGGAGGCCCACATTTTTTTTTCTTTTTAAGATACTGGATTTTTCTTTAATGGTTTTTTTCTGTTCCTATTAAGATTACTATGTGGTATTGTCTTTTCTATTAATATGCTATGATACAATCAACAGTTTTCTAATTTTGAATCAACCGGTATGTCTATGATTAACCCCTATTTGATCATAATGTATGATTCTTTTATTTAAAGCTATATTTATTGAGTTAATGTTGATTTACATCACAGTATATGTTTTAGGGCTATAGATTTATGCCTCTACAACTGTATGTTGTGTCTCCACACCCACCAACAAAGCTCCAGGAATCTCTATGAAGTCCCTTCTCCCCTTTGCTCCCACTCCATCACATTCCCCTCTGGTGGCCTTAGCCACAGTCCAAAGTTTTGCTCCTCTTTCTCTTTTCACTTCTCTTCCCACCCTTCCTTTCTGTCTTCTCCCCAACCCCCCTTCCTAGAGACCTCAGATCTGTGCTCAGCTTTCAAGGTTTGCCTTTGTCTGACCTTTCGTTTGCTTTCTCTATATTCCATATGTAAGTGAAATCATCTGGTAATTATTTTCCTCTTTTTGACTTATTTCACTTAGTATAATCCCTTCCAACTCCATCCATGTTGCTGAATGTGTCATAAGTTTATCTTTTTTTAATTGATGGATAGTATAGTATAGTTCATTATGTGTGTATAGCGCATTCTTCTTGATCCAGTCATCTATTTGGGGCATTTAGGTTGTTTCCATATCTTGGCTGTTGCATAGGAGTGGAGGTTCCCTTTCAAGTTATTGTTTGTTTTCATTCTTTTAGTAGATACCTAAGAGTGGAATTGCTGGATCACATGTGAGATCCATTTTTAATATTTTGAGAATCCTCCACACAGCTTTCCATAAGAGCTGGATGAGTCTACACTCTCACCAACAGTGTAAGAGGATTACTTTTTCTCTACATCTTTGCCAGCACTTGTTGTTTGTGGCTTTTTGATAAGGGTCATTCTCATAGATGTGAGGTTGTAGTTCAGTGTGGTTTTGATCTGCATTTCCCTTATTATAAGTGATGTTGAACAGTTTTTCATATGTCTGTTGACCATTTGCCTGTCTCCTTTGGAGAAGTGTCTTTTTAACTCTTCTGCCCATTTATTAATTGGGTTGTTTTGTTTGTTTGTTTGTTTGAGTTGTAGAAGCTCCTTGTAGATCTTTTTATATACTGCTGAATCAAGTTTGTTAGGATTTTATCCAGTACTTTTGTATCTACATAATGGATATTGATCTGTATTTTTCTTGTGATTGTGCCTTAATTTAGCTTTGGTATCAAGATAACATTGGCTTCTGTAATGAGTTGGGAAGTGTTCCCTCTTCTTAAAAAATTCAGAAGAGTTTTGTGAAACACTGTTAATTTCTCTTTAAATGTACCAGTGTGATCCTCTTGGTTTGAGCTTTGATTTGTAGAAAGTTTTTACAATGAATTAAGCCTTTTCATTTGTTGTGGGTCTTCCCAGTTTTCTATTATTTCCTGAGTCAGTTTCAGAGTGTGTGTCTTTCTAGGTATGTCTTCATTCCATCTAGGTTATTTAAATTGTTGGTATAAATTATACATTGTTTTTCCTTTTTTGGTCATTCTAGGTAAAGTTTTGACAATTTATTGGTTTCAGAGAAAATACATTGGTTTTATTTTTGCTTTATTTCTACTCTAATTTTCAAAAAATTGCTAGTTTTCTCATTAATTTTATTGATATGAACATTTTCAGGTGTCCTTACTGTGCTATCCAAGGTTACATCATTCCACAGATCCATTTATGAAATTATATTCACTCAACCTGGCTACTCTCAGCTGTCACCTGTCCAGATGTGAAAGTAATGTGTCTGTGACATATCTTCCATTTATCAGTTTCAGTTCATTATAATTATATATATTTTTCCTAAACTTCTCTAGATATATCTCCTCAAAGGGCACACTTATTAAAAATATATTCTCAGATGAAGTATAACTAATCTTCAGTCAAGGACAATGAATTACTTGCTTCCCAATTGAAATGGAACTGGAAAATTGTTTCCTTTTGTCCAGTAAGATGTAGGGAAAAGAACAGTATCTTTGCAGTCAGGACTGTTTAGCACTTATTTGTCTGCCCAGTTACTGAATGTGTGAAGTGTTAAATATATATGTGAATCACTAAATGTTTTATTACATAAGTGAATAGACTATATAGAAATATTTAGTTTAAAAATGTATAGTTTTAAAGCATTTTCATAGTAATTATTTCACTTACTCATCATTTGTATATAACACATTTATGTGATAGCATAAAAGCAACTGAAATTCGCTGTGCTTTTATAGAGAGGAATAAACTAATATATTGTAAGGTCATTATTACATATCTAGGACGCTATTGATGTTATTAACTTACAAATATATGCTTATGGTATAGGTTGTGATTGTAATTCCAGACTACTTTGTTGTACTCTGAATTAGCTTATCCATGATGCCTTAATAAATTGATTACTTAGCAAAAACATTGCCAACTCATGTTGGATTTTAGATATCATAAGATAGTTCTTCCTAACCCACTTTAATATTTTGTTAATGTATGAAAAGTTCAGTTTGTCTGAAATTCATAGAATGGTAATACATTCTTTTTCAGGTTTCAGAAAAACTGAATCAATGCCTGAACAGTGTTTGTGCTATTCACAACATTTTGATTAAAAAAAAAAAATCTTTTCTATTGTCTTTTTGCTTCAATAAGCATCAATAAGTCTCCTAATAGTACAGCATTCTTTGTGGAGGCTTATAATGAGGTACACATCATTAAAGACCAACACTGGGGATCAATTAGCTTAGAATCAAACCGAGCACCAGGAACCAGCTGTCCTTGTGGAAAGAACTACTGTGTTTAAATGTATCTCTAATACCATTTTCTAGCTCAAAAGTTATAATATTTTCAACTGCAGTGGGTCTTCTTGATATAGGGCTAGTATATTCTGCATATGATTTGGGTTGTTCTGAAAACATGTTTACTGTCTTAATGAGTTCTCAAGAGACAGCAAAGAAAGTAGGGCTCACCGTGATTTAAAGCATTCATTATATGGCTACCTCATATAAATTTATCTTTCATATAAAGCTGCTTTGGTCTGAAATTGCATATAATATTAAAAGCCTATACCCAGAGTCTTATATTGCAAAGAAAAATAAATAACTTGAAAATGTGCACAACAGTTGAACTTTGATGCAGCAACCCTGGTTTAATAGAGGTATTTACAATATATTAATATTGGGTATAACTTTTCAAAAGGCCTTGACATCACCTTTTTTATATGCTAAATATTGACCACAACATACAACTGGATAGTTGGAGTAAATATTTCATTTGTTGAGACAAAATCCTAGAAAAAAGTGATAATCATTATAAAACATGATTCAAATTATAGATTTAAATATTTACAAAATAACATCAAAATGAATGAAATGTATTATATAATTTACAAGCTGATTATGAGATAAACAGCATAATATAAAATATTGTGTTATGCTTAAGGAAAAAGACTTGATAGTTATTTTGCTGAGAATAAAAAGATAACCACACAACTTTTTTTGTTACTATATTTTAGAGATTTCATTCTTCTGCTCAATCCCTGATGTCTCTCCTCATATGTGGATAAGAGTATGCTTCTAGGCTACATTTTACATGCTCAAAAAAGAGGATTTATTTGAGGAGTCTTATCCAGTAAATTTTCTAACTGGTCCCATTGAATATCACTTAAAGTCTTTCCTTGAAAAAAAAGCAAAGAAAAAATGTGTGTGTGTGTGTGTGTGTGTGTGTGTGTGTGTGTGCGCGTGTGTATGTAAAATTTTGATTTACTTTTTTCAAATGAATTACAAATAATTTTATGTTATGCTATTTTGGTTATCTCATCACTGTGATGGATTTAGTAATGTATATTTAGTAAAATTGTGAGTAACCTCAAAACTTTTAAATATTTTAAAATGAACTTGTAATCCTTAAAAAAAAATCTCATCCCACCAAAACATTGCTATTTTAAAGGTATTTTCTGACTGAAAAATCTGTTTTAACTGTGACACAAAATTAAAAATTAATGGGAAAATGTTTAAACTACTAGTCAATATGTTTACTTTAAAAAATATTTATTTATGCATGCATGCATGCACGCATTTAAGAAAGGCCTGTATGCCAGAGATGGGGGGAGGTGAGAGGATTCACCAGAGACAAGAGTGGGGAGCAGAATAGGCGGACTGGACTGACTGAAATAGACAGCTGAGGGCAGCAGTGGGCGAGACACCCACTGCTACACCATGTGTGTTAGCTCCCTGACCTGGGATCAGACTCATGCTGCAGTGGCTGCCAATGTCTTGATAGTGCTGAGACTTAACCCTTTGCACTACCAGGGAGGACCATTATTATGTTTGCTTTTAATTACAAAAATTAAACATACAGTATAGAGGACATTTGATATTTTGTTGCTTGGAATTTATTTTCACATCGTAGGAATCTAGACAAATGAATGTCGGTTCGGTTGCAGTGTGGAATTTGGGAGACATAGTAGGAGCTGTGTTCAAGGGGAACAGCACTCCTACCATATTCATTTTCTTTATTTTTCCTCTGAAACATAAGCCTTGAAATGGAGAGAAGGGGCATAGCAAAATCAAACAAAAGAGTTTAATTTTACCCTTATGGTAGGAGAAACGTCATTACATCTGGGGGGAAAGTAAATGGGGGAAAAATCTAAGAAGGGAGGACATGAATAGATACTTAGTCCAAACTGCAGCTGGAAGAAGGGCATATAAAAAGCTGATAGGACTACATCATTGAGACCCAGTATAATACCTATCTGAGGGCTAGGTAAAATCAAAACAGAGAATATAGCCTTCTCTATACCCTATAGTCATGTAAACGAGGTCTGAATAAAGACTAAAGTAGTGACAGAAAAATGCTAGAAGAGGGACTGGAGAGTAACAAGAATAAGCAAAAATCCCTTTCTAGAAAGGGCATCAGAAGACCTAAAGCTGAAAGTTGAGAAGGAATCACTGGTTAAAACAACCTCCACCCTTAGCATAAGGTATCATTATAGACATTTGAAATCACTGTTGCTTGAAGTTAAGCATGACAACAATGAATTTCAAACCCAACTCAACCCCTAACTAATTAGACTCACCAAAAGAAACAAGTGTCTCCATTTCCAGGCATTAAAAACATCTAGCTCAGTCTCTACTGTACTATACAAGATACCCATTTTTAACAAAAATCATAAAGCATAGTAATAGCCTAGAGAAAAGATCTTCTCAAGGGAAGAAGCAATCCTCAGAATCAAGCTAAGATGTGATACACATACAGGATCTATTTGACAGAGAATTTAAATTAACTATTGGTAATAATTTAGAGGATTTTTGGACAGTAGGCAATTTCAGGTGAATACTTTCAATGGAGAGCTGAAAATGCTAGAAATGAAAAATACAGTAATATAGATAAAAATGCCTCTGTGGGTTCATAAGCAGATTTAATACAAAAAAGAAGAGACTCAATGACCTTGAATATTGGTCAGTATTCAAATGTTGCCAACTTAAGCACAAAGAAAAAAGTGATAAAAACATACAGAGTTATCCAAGAGTGTGGGACAATGTGAAACATAAAAAAAAAAAACAAAAACAACTCAGCTGTAAAAAGAGATAAAAATATGTCATTTGTGAAAATGTGGATGGAATTGGAGGGGATTATTCTAATAAGTCAGAAGGAAGCAATAAATACCAGATGGTGTGACTTATAGGGAAGCAAAACAAAAATCAGATCAAGTCAAACTAATAAAGCCTAGAAACCTGAGGGTAGAACTGAGACAACCACTCATTGGGGGAATAATGAGGGTGGGAAAAAATGGGTGGGTGCTCAGTGGTCTGGTGGAGGACTAAGGATACTTTGGTTGTGGGTGTGGTGTGGTAACATAATTTGGTAGTTGTGAATGTATTCCCCTACGTCACATGTAGTATGTAAACCAGTGATGCATCAATTTAAAAAAATCAATAAAAAGAACAAAACAAATAAGCAAAAATACTAGGATAAGAGAGAATGAAGAAGAAACATTTGAAAGACAGTAGATACTTTCCAAAATTAATGGCGAATAACCCCAAAATTCAGTAATTGTCCAAAACTACAAACATAAATACACATACCACATACACACACGGGCACAAATACTTTGTTACATCATATTAAAATATTGAAAAAGAAAGACTAAATCTTGAAGGAATCTAGAAAAAAAATTCATGTTATATGTAGATGAGAAAAGTATCATAGCTTATTATTTATTATAAAAACATAGAATTCATAAGAAATGGACTGAAATATTAAAAATGCTGAAAGAACAAAGTGAAACAGGATTTGATATATTTGAACATACTTCAAAAATTCATTTGTGTCATGTAAATGCTTTAAAATTAACTTTTTGATTTTAATGCCTGACATTAAACTTCTGATTGTCTAAGCATCCATTTCAAAAATATCCATCTTGAATAAATGCCTTGCTAGCTATACAACTAAATAAAAAGCCAATCTACTCATCTATGAAGTTTTGGGGTTATTTTTTAGAAACCTTTTGGAACTATATAACTTAACTTTGATTGATTGATTGGTGTTTATGTTGGTTTACTATGCTGGGCATGATTCAGAGGCACAGGAACATACTTCCTCAGGTGCATGTCACCACAAGGCACCTACAGTTCTTCTTTTGAATGACCTGCCCTTTTGCTTGCTTTCATTTGCCCAACTTTAATTCCTGCCCTTCTGTTTTAAATTCACTGAACCCACAAAATTCTAAGTACCATACACATCCTAATAGAAGCAGAACCTCAAGTCCATGTGCGCGCGCTCTCTCTCTCTACCCACAACCTTGCCTGTGGTCCCAGGCATGTGAGTAATTAGGATGTGAAGTTTGTGTTCTCAAAATTTCCCTGATGGTTGTTGCTGAGGTTCGTCTTACAGTCATTAAAATCTACAAGGGTCAGCCCATTCACAATATTGACTTTGGTCAGGAAAATTGGGAAATGCCTGCCGGGGCTGTCCTAGGTAACGCTAGCCTTGGTGAGTGCCAGTCATTTCTAACTAATAGCATCTCTATTGGTAGACTGAGACCAACCTGAAACAAAAAAAAAATGATTTTTTTTCACATAAATACAGAGAAAAATATTTGCCAGCAACATAATCTATAAGCAGAGGGAATAAGATACCAGATAGAATGTTGAACTGAAATAAAGAAATGCAAGATTCTAGATATAAAATTCATTGTTACCTTAATTTTGATTGCTTCAAAGCAATAGTGATAGTCAAAAGCAAAATAGCAAAAATGCATTTTGTGTTTATAATATATGTAAATGTTAAAAAGTGACAAAAATAGGTCATGTATGTTTTCCCTACTTTTTAAGGGAAGCAAAACTATAGTTCACAGGTATACAGATATATAAAATAATTGTTTTTTAATTATCAGAAAATCATAAGGTAACATTCATTTTATTGGTTTGGATGAAATTATGCAGAAGGATATAACAGAAAAAATAATATGTTCTCAATGCTATATAGTCACCAAATGAAAAATAATAATAAATAAAAGAATGAAAATAAATTTTAAAAAGATCATAAATAGATAGTTTAGCAAGAACTATGAGAAAGAAGCATTGCACATAGTAAGTCTGCGCAATGGAGTTCCATAAACAAAACAGAGTACAAAAGAAATAAAAACGAGAGCAAAAGCCATGGGGGTAAAGATCAGAGATTTGTCGTCAGAATGAGAAGAATTAAGAAGCCTTTTATGTCAAAGTTAGGAATTTCAGGGAAAACACAATAACCAGAAAGGAAAATCATCTGTGTGGTAATATTTCTACTCAAGATTTATACCACTATTGAAGAATTCATTCATAAAATCAATTTCTGTAAATACATCAATCTATTTTATATTCTATTTTTCCCCCTACATGCCCCTAGAGTTGTGTTTAGGTTAATAACACATATTTTGATCAGTGAGTGTAGAATATAATTTGTTAGCTACGGTACATAATTTATTAGCTAAATATAATTTAGTAGCTGTAATACGTAATTTGTGAAATACAATTTATTCACTATTAACTTTTGAGAAGACTGTCACTAATCTTTGATTTCATAATACTCCATTTTTGTAAATGTATTCCTTCATAATAAAATTTTAAAAGGTAGTGTTTTTTAATAATTGAAAGAAATGGAGGGAAATACAAAGAAACACATGATTTTTTTTTTTAAAGATTATTTATGCATACAAGCTGGGGTATAGGCCAGAGGCGTGGGACAGTGAGAGGGCTCACTAGAGACAGAGTGGGGAGCAGAACAGGCAGATTGACGGAAATACACTGCTAAGGGGAGCCTCATCAGGCAAGGCAGGAGAGGTCTGCCGCTCCATGTGGTAATCTCCCTGGCTGGGCGTTGAACTGGTGTTGCCGCTGCCGACAGCTCCACAGCGCAGCGCTTAACCACTGTGCCACCAGGGAGGCCCTAAACACATGATTTTAATAGTATACCTATGCAGAGATACATATGTTACATATACAGGGACATATATTGGGTAAATTTGGTGTGGTATCATTCTATATAATAGTTTTGTCTCTGAGTAAAATCTCATAGTTTTCATCTTTTAAGTCCTTTTATTTCTAAATTTTAGGTTTTAGCACTATTATAAGTCGTAGTTAGTCTCTTTCATTTCAACTTTTTTCCTGATTGTTGTTGCATTTATTTATTAACTCCTCATTGCTTATTTCTATAGTAAAATTAGAAGCTTGAAATTGCTCTGTGGGAGGTCTAATTTCCAGCTGAATAGAAATTGTTTAAATTCCCTAGCGGAAACATTCCCTTGTCAGTTAGAATATGTAAAGCAGCAAAAGTAAGAAGCAAACATTTTTTCCCAATTTTATTAATTTGCCAACTGTTTACAAAACTATATAATTTTGAGGTTACATCTTCATACCTTCATATATGCATATATTTTACTCAGCCTCTATTAAAAGCCCTGTATTAATATCCAATCAACTTCCCTCCTCTATCCTGTCCTCCTTAGTTCCCATATCCCCTCTGACAAGCACTATTTATTCACAGTCTTAGAATTAGTTTTTGTTGTATTTTACCACTTTGCTTTCTTTGGTTATTTATATTCTGCAAATGAGCAACACCATCTGGTAACTGTCTTTCACTTTCTGACTTACATTGCTAATGTAATCACATCAAGATCTATCTTTTTTATCCCTAAGGCACTGTTTCATCTTTTTTTTTAATAGTTGAGTAATATTCCATTGGGCATATATTCCACAATTTCTTTATTGAGTTATTTGTTAATGGGCATTTAGCCACTATGAACATAGATATGCATAAACCATTTCATACTAATGTAGTCATATAATTTGGGTAAATACCTAGAAATGGTATTGCTGGAGCATAAGGAATTTCCTTTGGGGGGGGGGGGGAATCATCATTTTTTTTCCACAGAAGCTGCACTAAGTTATATTCCCACCAACAGAAATGACTTATTTTTCTCCATTTCTACCAGCTTCACTAATTCAAAGGACTACTAGGAGTTCTGCATTATATTTAAACTTAAGTCAATTTGAATCATTCTTACTTCTTTTGGCCTACTTTCTCCATTAGCTACCAATAGATAAATGCTTGTGTCTCGCAAACTCAATGAAGTGGTAGTGTCCTAATTGCTAATCCTTTGATTTTGTATCTTGCCACTTTACTGTATTCATTCATTATTTCTAGTAGCTTTTTTATAGAGTCTGTTGGGTTCTCTCTGAATACTATCATGTCATCTGCAAATAGAGACAAATTCACTTCTGAGTTTCCAACTTGATTTCCTTTTCTTTCTCTCCCCCACTAAGCATTCCAGCTAGGACTTCTGAAACTGTGTAGAACAATAGTGTCAGTGGACATCCTTATATTATCTCTGCTCTTAGAAGAAATTCTTTCAGCTTATCACCAGTGAGTATGATGTTGGCTGTGAGTTTGTCATATATGACTTTCATGTTTATATAAGTTCCATATTTTCCCATTTTATTATCATAAGTGGGTGTTGAAACTTAAATGCTTTCTGGGGGCATCTATTGAAATGTTTGTGTGATTTTTTTCCCTCCCTTTTTATTGATAAAGTGAATAGTATTTTATTGATTTGCCTATATTGAACCACCTCAAACTCCTGGGATGAAGCCTACTTGATAGTGGTGGATGATTTTGTTAATATATATGTGTAGTCAGGTTGCTGGGACTTTGTTGGGGATTTTTGCATCTATGTTCAACATCAAGAATATTGGTTTATAGTTTTCTTCTTTTGTACCGTCTTTATTTGTTTTGGGCATCAGGGTGATACCGGCTGCATCGTATGTACAGAGGAATTTTCTACTCTTTTTGATTTTTTTTTTTTTTTGAAGAGTTGAGTGGGATAGGTATTAAGTTTACTTTGAAGGTCTGGAAAAATTCATTGGCGGAGCTGTGTGGGCCTGAGCATTAATTCTTAGGGAGACTTTTTATTAGTTTTTCAATTTCTATGCTTCTGATCAGACTGTTTATACTGTCCACTTCATCCTGGTGCTGTATGTAAGGTTGAATGAATTTAAAAATTTGTGCATTTCTTCTAGATTATCCATTGTGTTCGCACAGAGACATTCATACTAGGTTCTTATGACCCTTATTTCTCTGTTACCTTATAATTTCACCTCTTTTACTTCTTAATTCTATTTATTTGGGTTTTATTGTCTTCTTAATCTAGCTAAGGGCTTGTCAGTTTTCTTTCAAAGAACCAACTCAGTTTCACCCATCTTCTGTATTGTCTCTGTCTTCTGTTTTGTATTTCATTTATTTCTGCTCAAATTTTTATTTATTTCCTTCTTCCAATTATTTTACGTTTGTTCTTTTTCTAACTCTTTCAGCTATAGAGTTTCTAGCTTAGACTTTTGATCTGAGAACATGCTCAATATAATTTCTATTTTCATACGTTTCTGAGACATGTTTTGTGTCCCAGTGTATGACCTACTCTTGACAGTGTTCCATTACATTTAGAAGAAAGTGTATTCTTTGCCTTTGGAATGGAACGCTCTGAAATATCCATTAAATCTATCTGATCTAATACTTCATGTAAGACCTTTATTGTTAATTTCCTGTCTGAATGATATATCTCTTTATGTCAGCAATGTGTTGTGGTCTCTGACAACAGCTGTGTTTTTGTCAATTTGTTGTTTTAGGTCTCTTAATAGTAGCTTTATAGAACAAGATACCCTACCCTGTGGTAGGTATACAAATAATAATGACAGTTATATTTTTTGTGACAAATTGTTCCTTGGATCATTATTTAATGTCTGTCTTTGTCCCTGGTTACCTTTTTTTGCTGACTGTTTATCTGATATGAAAATAACACTTCCTTCTTTTCTCTGTTTATTAACTTTTGCAAACGTGCTCAAATCTTTCTGTTTAAGTGTTGTTCTTTTCTTTTCTTTAGATTTTTAAGGCATCTTTTGTATACAGTGTGTAAATAACTGAAACTTTTCATCCTAATTTGTTGATCTGTCACTTAGATTGGTGAGTTCAAGCCATTCACATTAAGGGTGATTATCGATACATATTTATTATCAGTTTTTCTGGTTTTTGATTGCTTTATCTTTCTGTTTCTTTTGCCATTTGTTTCTCACTACGTTCATTTGGATGGCTTTTGCTAGCGATTCTCTCTTCATTTCTCCTTCTATGTATCTGTATTGCAGATTTTTAGTTAATGGTTACCCTGAGGTTATATATAACTTACCGTGGCTAAGAAAGTTCTTTATGAGCTGGTGTCTGCTCTCTGTACAAGGTCTATTCATTTCTTCCTCTGTTTTGATGTTTTATTGTCGATGCTTATTATTCTCACTTGGGATTTTGATTTTGTATTCCCACTGTACTTTTGTTCAGAGTTTTTGTGCTTTGTTTTTTCTCTTGTAGAAGAAATTTCAACATTTCTTTTAGGGCAGGTCTGTTAGTCATAAGATTGTAACCACTTCATGGCACCCTCCTTATTAGAGAGTGACTAGGGCAAAAATATAAGGGAAGCTTATTTGTTTGTTTCTGTAAATTATCTTCTTTTTCCTGTAAAGTTTTTATTTTTAATCATTTGATTTTTATAATTTCACCATGTTGTATCTTGTTGTAGGTTCATTTTTTTTCATTTAGAAATTTGAGTGTTCACTGCATACTTGATATCTGTACTTCATTCATTCCTTAGTTTTGGGAAATTCTCAGCTATTATTTATTTGATAGGGTTTCTCCTCCCTTATTTCTGTCTTTACTTTCTAGAGTACCCATTTTACTTATGTTTCCTTTTCTAATTGATATTTTTTGAACAGTCCTCAGTTTTACTGTGTCTTATTTCTCTTATCTTTTTCTAATGGGGTCTTTTGTATATTTGAAGCTTCTA
Organism: Scalopus aquaticus; assembly: GCA_004024925.1. NCBI lineage: Eukaryota > Metazoa > Chordata > Mammalia > Eulipotyphla > Talpidae > Scalopus > Scalopus aquaticus. The sequence continues at coordinate 28,676 of PVIJ01015115.1, forward strand.
TTTCTGAAATTCTTTTTTTCTGCCTGTTTGATTATATTTAAAATTCTTCCTATATCTGTGTTCACTTTATTTAGAGATTTTTGTGTTTTAAAATTTTCAATCTCTTTGGTGAATAACTCTTTTAGTTTCTGGATCTCTCTTCTAAGATCTTGTTCTGTTTAAGTGATCTTAAACAGAATAAGATCTGTTAAACAGATCTTAAATTCTGTTTAAGATCTTATTCTGTTAAGTTCTGTTAAGAACTTATTCTTCTAAGATCTCCTTGACTGATTTTCTAGTAGTTATTTAACATCTTTAATATTATTGTTTTAAGGTGTTTCTCTGATAGATCCTCTATTTCTATGTTCTGTATATATGTCCCAGATTATCTGTTCTTATTTTGCTCTTCTGTCTCATGTTCAGATGTTCTTTATTTCTTTGGCTTTTGTGTTTACCTATTTCTTTCTATTTTCTATTTATTTTGGTGGGGGGGGGGTACAGCTGGCTTAGTTTTGTGTTTATCTTCTTAATATACCTTGGAATAAGATGTAGGCAGAAGAGCAGTCTGTAGCTTAAATACTAGATTTCAGTTTTGTTGAGGAGTGAGGTTAGACACCTGTGCCCTCTTGCTTCTCTCTAACTCCATAATAAGCTGTTTGGTGCTTAGATTGTTCTGTCTTCCCAACCATCTCCCTTTTGCTCTTTCTGTTGTGGATCATAACCTGTAAATTTGAGTGTCCAGGATGTGGGGAAGGGGTCTAGCTCATCCTCTGGGACTCAGATGGACTTGGTAGGCAGGAAGTACCAGAACATCATGTATGCCTGTAGCAGCAGGAAGACACCAGGGAGTATAGAGCTGCACGGAGTGGTCAAAGGGAAAGGAGTCCTGGAGCCCTCGGTGGCTTTGGCAGGCTTTTATTACATCTTTTGTAGCAAGGCACCCAGGTACAGGGCAGGCAAGCAGGACCAGGGGGCCTAGCAGGTCTCCTAGCTCCCAGCAAATCTTCACTTTCTCAGGACTCTCTGGTGGCATCTTTGGGTCTTGCTGTTCCACTTCTGCGCATGCTCTCCCCGCTGCTGCCGAGCTCTTCTTCCTCATGCTCTCTGCGTCTCTGCCTTGTGCGCCACACCATGTCCCGCCTTTTTTCAGGCGCCCACCATCAGGCATATATGTAGGCCTACAGAGGCCCATCATCAAAGGGGTAGGTGGAAAACCTGACAACTCTTCTGCCTACCCTACAATGCCCCATTGCCTGGCCACGGTCATTTTGTATGGCCATCACTGCAGTCTCTACCACTGCTGCCCTGCCACCCTGTTGCAAACTCTATGAGCAGTTTGATACTTTCCAAGGGATTGTTGAGTTCTCTCTTACCAGTCCTCCTTTCTGTTATTAGGCCCAAGATGAAGTCCAGCTTGACCGTGCCCTAGCATGTTTGATATATTCCATCAGCGAGGGGGGATGGTGAGGGTAGTTTTCCTTGACTGTGCCTGTCACAGAGTCCCCAGTGTTCCAGGTTGGACCCATACTTGGGGTAATTGCACTCCCTTTCTGAAAAGCTCTTCCAGGGAAATCCACAATACTCAGAGTGTCCCCACATGCCCAGGATAGCTGACTTTCAGCTCATTCTTCCAGCAGGGATATCTACTTTCCTGGTCATGCTCTGCTTCTCCTCCTCCTAGTCCTTTCCTGAAGCCGACCACCAATCTTAATGGACATCCTCCATGGGAAAGTCCTGGTTATATGTCAAGGTACTTCCAAATGTACCTTTGAACAGATATATATTTTTAAAGTTGTAAAGAGGAAAAGTGATCTCACCTCTATATTCCACCATAATATAGGTAGAGCCTCTGTTCTGTCTTATAGAAAAAATTTAAAAGATCATAAAAAGTGTTATGAATCGTGGCCACTATCTTCCTGGAATTTGTTTTCCTCATATGATCCACTCTTCCACTTTAATATCATATCAAAACGTGTAACAGATCACTAACTCTATCTTGTTGTTAGAAATTTTTGTTGCAAACTTTTTATCTTGAATGGAACTTATATCCCAAGACACTTGAGATAGATTATATTTTTTGATTTCTACATCCAAAAGAAAATAGGCAGCTAAATTATGACTCAAAGTATTTTCAATATGTCTTTAATCAAATATTTAGTTCATAAGTCTCCTGTGTCTACTCAAACTCACAGTGAAACAATTATGAACTAGAAATGTCACCATTACTAGAAGGTATGTTTTTTCTAAATAAAGATTTGTCAATGCTGCAACTCAAATATGAGCATTTTCAGGAATCAATACGATGCTAACCATTATTTTGAGATTTTGAGAAATCAGCAGTATTCAATACTTTGGATTCAAAATGTTATCTCTTAGAGGTGGCTGAATATATCTTCCAAATCATTTTTATACATATTTATGGACTGTGCTTTAAGCATCTTCATAAAAAAGTCTAGAATTTACCAATATTTAGGGGATTACTATAAATATATAAAGTGACAGAGATTGGCAGATCAAATTAAAGATCAAAGATTGACAGATTTCAACTGGAAATTATTTCTGCACACATTGCTACATATGTAGACAGTTGATTTCAGGAGACATTCTAATACATTACATGACATGTTGGATAAAGCTACAGTCCCACAGATATGAATAGTGTTAAAGTTTTAAGGGGGAAAAAAGTAATCCTGCATACATTTCAATGCTGAGAATTGTCTTGGGAAGGCAGTTTGACTCTGGCCAAAGAAACATCAGATGATGGAATTTCACTGGCCAATTTACTATTTCTTGACATTTTGCCTTTAATCTTATTGTCTCATAAATCTTAGTTTCTACATATATTGAGATTGGAAATAACTCAAATGTCCATCAACTGGTGAACAGATAAACAAAATATGATGTATTCATACATTGAATACTATTCAGCAATAAAAACAGAACACTAAAACATATTACAACATTGTTGAATCTCAAAAAAAAATTATGCCTGTGAAAGAAGTCAGATATAATAGACCATATATCGAATACTTAAATGCACATAAGAACATGTGTATGTGTTTTTCATCTTTATTTTACTAACTAAATGAAAATACCAACCAACAGGCTGGTTATCATGTCTGAAATTAACACAGTTTGACTTCATGTATAAGAGTTCAGAAACTATCAACAAAAGCATTTGTGAGAACCAATTGGATCTGTGAAATTTATAATGAAGAATAATATAACTTATATTATTTGTAAATTGTATGCTGTCCTTTCCTTACATCAGCAAATTTTATAGGATTTTTTTATACAAATATGCGTGCACATATGGCTTTGTTTGATTTCCAGTTGTTTTACATTAACTTGCCTGTTACTAGCTGGAGAAGATATCAGCAGTTGCCTTGGGACATAGGATAGGTTGAGTGATTTTTGATTATAAAGTAGTAGCACAAAGGACATTACTTGGACATGATTGAACTGGTTTTATTTTTAATCGTATAAAATTGTGTATGTAAGTAAAGCACTTAATAAATGTAAATTTTAAAAGTATAATCAAGTTGAACTTTTACATAAAATAGGTTAAGAGGTATTCATTTTCTGGCTTCTGAATGCAACATTCAGAACAGTACAGAGTAGGTCATTTAAGAAACTCCAAATAACTTAAGCAACTCAATTTGACCACTGGCCTTTAGGTATAGTACCACAAAAACTCAAAGCCATTATTTTTTTTGTTATAATCTTGTTTACCATCTTCAAACATTCTTTAATGACTAGAATTAGTATGCTGGAGACTGATTGGTAGAATAGCTTGCCAGAAAAAAAGATTAGAATAGAAAATAATTTTAGCTGTAGGCACAATACACTTCTCCTCCCTATCAAATCACTTGATGCTTATTAATGTGCTGCTTTGAAGTAACCCACTGAATATAATGCTAAATAATATATTGTATTTTTTTAATAAGTCATTTGCATTCATGATTTCCAACAGGGAGGTAATGCCTTTGTGTTTTCAAATATTCAAAGATAGAAAATCGCTTATCTGCAGCCTGAGTAATAGGTAATCTGATATAAATTGCATGATCCTTAAATTCCTTTGTATAAGTCTTCTACTTAAGAAATTAGTTCTCTCAGGGTGGGAAAGCAATATAAAAAGTAATCTAAAGAATGTAAGATTTAGCAGCTTAATTTATAAACTCAAATATATATCATTCTAAATTACTACTACAGCTTTAACTCAATTTCAATCCTTCTGTGTTTCATTTGTACAACAATACCCCAATTTCTAAACGTATTTGATTAATATTTAAAGGATTTAAAGGAAGTCTTTTTATTTTATATGGTTGATTGTGTTATAAACTTCCCTTTGTTTGCCATCTAAAATATGTGGATTAAAAGAGTGGAAAGTAGATTGGTTTGGATTTCCATATCCTTCATTACTAATTCAAGTCACAAAAATAACCTAAGTCTCACTTGACACTTCTCCTATTATTTAAACATGGCTAAACACTTGATTGCTGGAATCATAGTAAGTTGAAGACTTTTTTGGATTTTATTCAAAAGTATGCCATTGTTAGACACATGGTTTATATTAGTATAACATATCACAATCTGGCCTAGGTATTCTCACTTATTGCCTCATCCTTAAATACAGAAAGAGGAAGAAGGGTGAGAAAGAAATCTATCTTAGTATACCCCAAGTGCATTAAATTACCATATAATTTCATAATAACCTAAGAAAATGATTAACAATTAAATGAGAATACTAGCCTTAAAATGCTATCTATTACCCTTCCTCTTCCACTCATATAATTTCTTTGCCCCTCCCCCCCCAACTCCAAGGAAACAACTCTGGCAAAGGTTACCATTTTACTCTGTTTCCCATATCCAATGGGTGGCTCTGAGTCCAATTACTCAATGCAATTTAAGACCTGAATGACATTGATTTCTTAGTTGAGAGATATTCTTTGCTGGATATTTGCCTATGTAAGAGATATGGGAAGAGATCCAGAAAGCCATTTTCCCCTCCATTCCTTTGTCAGCTCCTTTACTCTGCATTATACAATAATGGAATTCCGGTTGTAGTTACATACATTTCATTTCTTCTTCTTCAATACATTTTCCAAAGAAGACTCATTTATTCTCCTAATTTCAAATTCACCATGAAATTCATGACCTGTTAATTTACATATCACTTTCTTCAAATTTCAGGGTCATAGAGAAACATCTAAATTAAGGCATACTGAAAATTCCCAACCAGATATGCAATAGGCATAAGAATATTAAAGCAGGTCCATTACCTTAACTCTTCCCCCTATTATAAATAAACAGATGAATCTTTCTAATCCTATCGTTCTTTCTCAATATGTACCTTCAAGAACTACTTATCTTCTAAAGTCCTCAGATGCAGCAAAGTGACCTGGGAGTTAAATCATTCAATTTTCTCTTTTCCCCCCATTTTTAGTTGGTGATTAAATCCTATTATTTTGTTCCATCACCATTATCTCCTATCAGTCCATAATAACCTCTGAAGTTTTCCATTCTTTTCTCACTTGATTTTTCACATAATTTGTTTCTTCTATCTATACATCCATCTACCTATTTATCTTCTGTTTTTTGTATAGCTGAGTGAAATGTAGTAGCATGTTTTCTGTTCCACTACTACTACATGACAAGACTATTTTGCACAAATGAGAGAATGAGATTCCTCACACAGGATGCCTGATTTCTTTTAACAATTATCTTAGAAAGTACCCAAATCTATGATATCTATGAGACAAATGGAAACCCTGAACTAAGCAATGCAAAACTTGCAAATAAAGGCAGCACTGTCTCTTTTCAATATTCATCTCTTTGTGTTGTCTTGTTTGATCCTTTTAATCTTCCTTATTACCCCATTAAACATGATTTTTATAAAACAAAATGTTATCTAAGATTTAATTTTATTTCTGTAGAGATCTCTTCCCATGCTTTCCTATCCTCCAAATTTGTCATTCCAACTTTATATAACTACATACAGGCCCAGGTATATTTTTCTACCATGTTTCCAAATTCAAAACTCTTGATATATCACCTCTTCAATGAATCTTTCTTGAACTCCACTTCTTCAGTTTCCTGGTAGAATAAACCATGAATGTTTCTATACACTTTTGACAGGTCATCTTTAACATTAATAACCTGTTGGATATATTTGTATGTTTTTCCCTTTGTAAGCTTTAAGATTCTTGGGAGCAAAGATTAGGTATTATCTTTCTTCTCTGTAGTGCTGCACATTGCAAAGCAGAAGTTGAACATACATTTGATGGATGGATGGATGGATGGATGAATATAATTGTTATCATTAATGTTAGAGAAGAGGAAGCTGGGAGTTGAGATATCAGTGCCTACCACCATGCCATACATAAACTAAACTCTTCAAGTTAAGAGAAATATGGAGTTAGGATATCCTTATCTTTTTTTTACCAGGAAAGTAACAGACTCAGAGGATTAGGTTTTTCAATGAGTGCATTGCTTTAAACCCTCTTCTTTACCAGGCAATAACAATGCTGACAATCAGAGGAGACAGTTTGTCATATTAAATGGGCTATTTCATTCTTAAATAATAAGTGTATTTTGCAATTTCCCTCAGACCTTCCAAATATAAGTGAACCCTTAGCAATGGAATGATGTTGTCTTATACAGCAGTTATGGTAATAAATGTAAAATAACATTTTAATTAAGATAGGATAAACCTGTTACTTAGTTTGTATTAATCAAAATATCAGTGTAAAAAATTGCCTTTGGACTATTAAAAAAATGCATTTCCGTTAGCAGTTAAGGTTTAATTAGTTTTAAATCATTAACTATGCTTGTTATACTAGACTTTTCTATTAAGTGCATTTTAAAAAGGAGTTGTCTCTAGTCACATCCATAGGCTTTTGGAGGTTAATAATATTTACTCCTGGAAGATTATACTAGTTAACTATTAAAAGATTAAAATACAGATAATTTTTTTAAAAAAGATTTTTCGCTCATCAGTGGTTTAAGAGCTTACTTTTCCCTCCATCCCAATATTTTACTTAGCTTCTTGGTACTACGCAATTAGTATGACTTTCGTTACGAAAGTCTAATAAGGACTTTACGGTGGTCATAGATTGATAAAGGGTGAAAATAATTGGATTTGTTTTGAAGTATTAGACCATTTGGTATCAAAGACACACACTCTTCTTTTTTTTCATTTCATAGTGGAATGATGGAGTAAGATAATATGGGAACTTTTCTTTGAGACTTGTTTTCCTAAAAATGAAAATTTCAGTTATAAAATATCTACCTTTGTAACTGCACTGGAAAAAATAGTGAAGTGAATTAGCTGTATTCTCTGCTATTCATTCATTTGGTCAATCATTATCAAATCTACAAGATGGATTTACAATATAAATAAAATATTTCTCAGAACTAAGTTCACAGTGGAAGAACCTATCAGACCTGTCATGAAATCATTTAGTTATTATGTAATAGTCTTTAGAGTATGTGAATATGTAACTCACTTTTCCTCCTTGAGAAGGTTTATGGGTGTTATGAATGAAAGGGGAAATTTGCAAAATAAAATAAAAAAAAGGAAACAAAAAATTCTTTTAAATTGTACCTTGAAGGATGAAGCCCCATTTTGCCAGCTTTGACTAGTTGTTCAAAAGTAGAGAGATACTGGAATATAATTAATTTTGCTTAAAGAGCAATTCATATTCTTCATAATTTTTCATTTACACAAAAATTCAGGATACTTTAGTTTATTATATTTTGTTTTCTTTGTATTTCTAAAAGTCATTGTACTAGTATATATTAATATCACTGTTATTTAATATAGCAATTATTTATATCAATATTTTTCCTATATATAATTAGTTATTATGTTTTATAGTCAACATTTCATAACTTGCACTATTAGAATGACAAGGGGAGGGTAATAATGAAGCTGGCTTCTCAGTCATCTTAAATGTGAGGCAATTCGAACAATATGGAACTAAACTCTCCATTACTTAAATTTTTAAAAAGATTTATTTATTTATGCATACAAAAACTGGGTATAGGCCAGAGGTGTGGGGAGGTGAGAGGATTCATCAGAGAGAGACTGGGGAGCAGAACAGGCAGATGCACTAAAGTACACTGCTGAGGGGAGCAGCTGGCGAGGCAGGAGAGGTCTGCTGCGCCATGTGGGAATCTCCCTGGTTGGGGATCAAACCCATGCTTCAGTGGCTACGGATAGCTTCATAGGCTGAGACTTAACCCGTTGCGCCACCAGGGAGGCCCTACTAAAAAAATTTCTATTAACTTTCCTTTACATATATGTAATAAATGTGTTATATATATTACTAATTTAGCTTTTTTTTTTTTTTACTGAAGTAACAGTAAATTATAACATCACTTCTGTAAATTTCAGGTAATTTTTTTTAAACCTAATGTTCAAAAATTCATACCATAATTTCATTACACAATTGGTATTAATAATACTAATGTTTAAAATAATACAAGTATGCATAAGTATAAATTTCTACTAATATTAGAAATTTTAAGTGTACACAGTTTTATTACATCCATTTTCTCATTTAATTCAACCATATATTAAAGCAGGTAATTTCTATTATCAGTAATTTAAAGATGAAGACATCAAAACTTAAGTATATTATCTAAGGTCAGAATTTAATCTAGGCCCACATTAATTTTAAGCCTATTCTATTAAACATTCTGCCATTTGTTCATACTATCAACAAATAATCTACTTTCTAAATTGACAACCTAGTACATACCACAATATAGTTAAAGAAAATCTCAATGTTGGTTATTGCTACAAATTTCATTTCCATAAAATATGTACAATATCTAGTTGACATTCATTCAATTTATAATCCAGTTGGGGGGTAATTCTCTCTTAAATATAAAAAAGAATTTGTATGTATCCAGTCCTCATTCACTGTGTTGAACAAGTCAGAAAATTGAAAATGTCCTATATTTAGCTTCTACCTCAAGCTCTGTCTCCAAATGCTTACCAAGTCTTTCCTTTGGGATTGTTTTCTTGTCTTGGAAACCTGTAAATTCTGTTTCATTTCCTCTAACACTAATGCTATGTCTTTAGTAGGTCTTGCCTGGATCAATGCACATGTGC
>PVIJ01015116.1:0-37781 GCA_004024925.1 Scalopus aquaticus
ATCTCAGCAAAATCTTGAAAGACACATCCCTCAAAGCAAAGGAAGTAAAAGACAATATAAACAGATGGGATTATATCAAAATAAAAAGCTTCTGTACAGCAAAAGAGACATTAACCAAAACTAACAGACACCCTACCAACTGGGAAAAGATCTTTGCACACAATACATCTGATAAAGGACTGATAACAAAAATTTACAGTTTGGTATTTCTTTACTCACATTTCGGTATGTAGTTGAGACAATTTGCATTCTGATGACATCTAACTAGGATGACTATCACCTTCTCTAGGCACTGAGGGAGCCTTTCTTGTATTTTTATCTCTGCATTTAGAAACTCCCATTATAGCTCCTTTTTGCTATCCTCTAGAAATAAACTGGAAGGTCCTTGAGAATAAGAATATCTATAATCTTGGTACCCCCAACAGTAGCTTATACTGATTTTCAATTCAATCTACATTTGCTATCTGTATAGGTGAATGAATAAATGAATATTGAGTGTGACTATAGTAATTATAACCTTTTAATAATATGGAAAATCAAATTTTCCTTGCAGATATCCTAATTGGGATTCCTTAATTACGTAGGGATGAGGGCTGCTCAGATTCAGCCATCTTCATCCTGAGGGATGGAGGCAACCACAAAATATGCCCAAGGGGGAAATCATTCTCTTTTCTCTACTTCTCTCTTTTCTGTGCATCTAGTTTGAACCATAGCAGACTTCCAAATAAACTGACCACTCAATTACAATGAGAAAACCTACACGAGAGTGTGTGTTTGGAGGAGAAGGGGAAGCAAGGAGGAGGCTGTGAAAGGCATAGAAGGGCACTGGTAAGCTGCTAGCTACTAAGGTCAGCAATGCTTGTTTTCTCTCTTCCCGATAGAGAGCCACGCTACCAAGAGGACTCTGTCAAAAAATGCCTTCTACAATTTGGTCTTGAACAGGTTTTTAGATTTGGTTTTCTCTTCTGTTGTTTTTACATTAAGATACAGTGAGACTCCGGTACATTAAGTACTCCTGTGAGTTTTGAAAAGTAGTACTGTGGTTAGCAAAGCAGGCAAAATATTCATTTCTAGGAGACAACATTTCTTGAATAATGTTGTCAGAATGGAGAAATGAAGGCTTTCCAAGCTACCAGCAATAACTAAGACTTTTAGCAATATTCTTTTCCTTCCTGAATAAAAAAAGAAAAAAAAGAAAAAAAAATGAAGCTTTTAGGAAAATTTGCAGTAACAAAAAGATCTTCCTTTCCTATACCTTAATTTCTTGAAAGGGCCCAAGGAAAAGTACTCAAATCAGTCATCCCATGGGTATGCATTAGATCGAATTCCTTTATTAACATGGTATTAAAATATCGGTTCGTGATTATGCAACTAAGTTCGAGGCCAGACAAAGACAGTGCTGGTTAGATTTAGAATCAGAGTTTGCTAATGTCAAGGAATAATCACTGGAGGTATTCTGGAATAACGTGGTGGGAAGGTTTTTTCCCACCTCACCCACACAACACCATCCCCACTATCAATAGCACCAGAGACCACTATCTCCCTGCAGCACCACCTAAAAGGTGGCATTTATTGCAAACCTGGCATTTTCTGACCCTGTCTTGGACCACAAAAATTATGCTGAACTCCCCAAAAAGAATGAAGTAGTTTTTACTTTTTCTCCATCTCCTTTTTGCCTGAGTAGTAACAGGAAGTTCTTGGAAGCGACCCAGAGAATGGCTGGTCTTGTAAGAGCCCCAAACCAATCTCGTAGGCGCCAGTCTTGGCACATTTGAGGTAAGGGTTTTAAAAGCACCTGCATGCCCCTTTCAACCAAACTTCCCATCACTAAGCCCCAGAAATTCCCCTTGTTGTTTATTAGCTGTGGACTTCAGGAGGAGGAGGTCACACAAAAAGCTACAAGACCTGTCCCAGCTAATCTTGTACAACGATTGCACCAAAAAATATAAAACATGCCTAGGAAGTATCTTAAATTTGCAGTGAAATTAGGACCCTCCCTGGACCCCTGAGCTCAAGCTATACCTGTTCCCAATTCGGAATTTATCCTCTTGACAAATGAAATGTACAGTAGGAGGGAAAATTCATGGCCTGACACCTCATTCATCGTTATGAGGAGATCCGTTTTCACCTTAGAGCTCTTCAAGAATGATTTGTGAGGTAGCTCTCCTACATTCCTTCCTCAGTCTACACCCAGCAATCTTAAACCCCTGGGTCTACTTCTTCTCTTTCTCCATTATGTGGTTAAAATTCTGGAGGAGTTGGAGACAAAGCAAGAACAACAGTGATCATTTGAAGGAATACCTCCCCCAGTGCCTGGAGCTTAATGCGTTCTCCCTGATGCTCTACTACTGGAAGTCTCAGGACATCTAGAGGGCTGCAGGAAGGAGGAGAGCCTCGAGGCCTTAGGCGTGGGCGTGGGCGCAGCTGCCACAAAGGAAAAGGTCATTATGTTAAAAGCAAGGAAGGGAATGTGACCCATTGTAGCAGAAAAATTTTGTTCAGCTCTTCTTTTCTTCCTTCTGTTGGGTTCATTAATTTCCTAGTCCCCAAAGTAGTTGAATTCTGAGGCCCTAGCTCCTCTCATTAAGCAAATGCTTGGATTTCTACACAAGCACCCCGAACTCACAATGTAGATTTCTAATATAGCTCTTTAATGTCTGCAAATCGATCACATAATGTTTATTATTTGTACTTGTAGCCTCAGGTTTCATTATACCAAAAGTTTTTCCCTATCCCAGTTTACGTTTAAATAAATCTACTTCCCAAACACTATGATTTACATTGAACTGAATCTATGATCCTCTGGACTTTACCCACTGATAAGACCAAATTTTTTAAATGATAAAATTCTGTATTTTTTTTTTTTTTTTTTACATACAAGCTAGGGTACAGGCCAGAGGTGTGGGGCGGCAAGAGGGTTCACCAGAGACAGAGCGGGTAGCAGAACAGGCAGATCAGAAATACACTGCTAAGGGGAGCAGCGGGCGAGGCAGGAGAGGTCTGCCCCACCATGTGGGATTCTCCCTGGCCGGGCGTCGAACTCGCGTCGCCGCTGCTGACAGCTCCACAGCGCAGCACTTAACCGCTGCGCCACCAGGGAGGCCCAAAATTCTGTATTTTAGAAAACAAATACTATATACACTTCCAAGACTTTGTCAATTTGACTGTTTTCACATTTCACGCACCAGAGTGGCCTCGCCAATCTTCCCTTGGACACCAGTCACTGTCTATTTGTGTCCATGTTCGACACAGACAAGCCGTGAGTTAAAAGAATTTGTGATTCGTCTTCCTTGCCAGAATGCTTTCCAGTGAGATCGGAGGAGAAACTAAAATATCAGGCAACAAGTATACCCTAGGACATCCCCTAAAACCTCATTGATCCCCTGAACCTGGGGAAGAATCTCATCTTGAAATCAAGGGATGCTCACCTATTAATACAACAGAATGAAGGTGGAGTATATCTGCTGTGCTCCAAAAGGCAGCTAGACGAAGCACTTTTGGTGTAAATCCAAGCATGGAAAAAAGAAAGCCTGATTCCATACTCTCAAATGTAATTGACCTCATTAATCTCACAATTTAGCTCCCTCAATTTTGCTCTAATTTCTATTATCCTTTTATCACAAGTTGTTTTGACTATGTTTTTGTGGGGCCTCTTCTGGTAGCCTCAGTTCTACCGTCAGATTTCTAGGATTTGTTATTGGTTTGGTTCTGTTTCTCTGTGTTGTTCCCTTATTGTTGCCATATAAGAGGCACCCCATCTAGTATTTGTCTTTCTTTTTCTTTGTGAAGTATAATCACCTCCTGTTCCACCCATGTTTTTGTTAATAGCAATAGTTTATCTTTTTCCCAGCTGAGTAATATTCCACTGGGTATATACACCACACCTTCCTACTCCACTCCTCTGTCCTTGGGCACTTAGGACATAACTTGACTATTGTAAATAGTACTGCAACAAGCATAGGAGTGCATATCCCTTTAAAGCAGTGTTTTGCATTCTTCGTGCATATACCTAGAAGTATTGCTGGATCACATGTGGATCTATTTTGAAAATCCTCCACACTGTTTTCCATAGGAGCTGGACCAGTCTACACTCCCACCAACAGTGTAAGAGGGCTCCTCCTCCTCCTCCACATTTTTGTTAACATTTGTTGTGTCTGGTCTTTTTGATAGGACCATTCTCACAGCTGTGAGGTAGTGCCTCACACACAGCTTTTTGAATGAATATCTCAACTAATATTTATCAAATAAAATTCAAGGTATTAAAGAAAAAGGAGTGACATGGAGCAAGAGAGAATATCCAAATTCTACCTAAAATCTAGATGGAAAAAAATGATAATAATTTGCAATGTTATCATCTTTAAAATACATGCTCTTTTTTATAAGAAAAGTTCTAAGATTTAAAAGTATCAATTAGATAATTGCTTTATTATAACTTTCAATTTACCCTCCTACATATTTTTATGCATCTCACTTCCGGTATACTATAATTACTACATTTATGAACTTGATATTAAGGTGTTGTCTCTATATGCCATAGAACTGTCACTCACTGTTTACTAATAGTGTATCTGCTTCCAAATTAGCCAGGCTGCTGGCAGATACCAGGGAGAAGAGTTCTGGTAAGGCCTTGGTTGTACCAAGGCCTTCTTCCTTGATAGAATTAGGTAAGAAGGACCTGAAGAATAATATACTTGTGAGGCCTAATTCATAGACTCTCCCCCACATTTGATTTTCTGTTAATTAGCTGTGGGCTAACTACTTATTTCCATAAATATTTAATGGGATACTGAGGGGGAAATCAAGTTTTGCATCAGACGACCACTAAAAACACGTCCTCTCAATTGAAAAGCAGACCTGTCGCAGCAAGAGGTGAACTGGCTGCAGTTTAGCCCAGGGGTTTAAGTCTGGAAGCCATTTTTCTCTAACGGTCACTGAGAAGCATTTCTTCCCACATTATATGTCAGGAAGCTTTTTAAAGAGCTGCTGGGAGCGAGAACACGGAGCAGCGCACGAGCCCGCGTGGCGGGAGAGCCGTCAACACTCCTGCCGAACCACGTGCCTGCCCTCCCGGGGCCGAGCTCCACCACGCCAGGGTCTGCGGAATGTAAATCCAGGGGCCTGAAATGCTGCAAATTTTTCAGGTGCATAGGGGAAGCCGTCGATCCCACGGATTACCAAACGGAGTGCTTCATCTGCATCGACGAAATGTCAGACACAGTGGCCCATAACACCTATTCTTCCTGTTCCACAAGGAGGAAAAACCATCTCCCAAATACACGGACATCATGTCATAAAACTTAAGCCAAAAAGCATGGGAAAAAGAAAGCCCGATTCCTACTCTAAAATCTGGATGTCTGATCTCAGAGCCTGGAGTAGAAACACACAGCCAGATTCTCTCTTGCTGAGCAGAATGTGTCCACTCTGTGCCTCCAAAAGGCAAAGCGTGAGCCCGGTGGTCTACACCAGGTTGTGGAACAGGGAACATCCCAAAAAAGTTAAACTGTAGTTGGAAAGACTAAAGTCAAAGGGAAACATTACAGGTAATGATATGAACCCAGTTATGATTAAACTCCAGTAGCTGTACATCTTTATGATTCTAATGAAATTTTGAAAGTTATTTTAGACATCACACCATTTAACTATATATTATGACACTGTATTTCCTAGAAGGATTTCCTCTCACATAATATAAAATTATCCTAATCCATGATGGCATTTACACCATACTGATAACTAATGTTTGCGGTCCACATAAAATTTTATCAGAGGTCCCAAACATATTCTTTTAAGTTATAAAACTATAAATTGTAAGAAAACTGATTTCACTTGAGCTGCCTTTGATTCACCTGTTTATCTAAAAATTACTGAACAGGGCCTCCCTGGTGGCGCAACAGGTTAAGTCTCAGCACTATGAAGCTATCGACAGCCACTGCAGCATGAGTTTGATCCCCGGCCAGGGAGATTGCCAGTTGGTGCAGCAGACCTCTCCTGTCTCCCCCCTGCTCCCCTCAGCAGTGTACTTCAGTAGATCCGCCTGTTCTGCTCCCCACTCTGTCTCTGGTGAATCCTCTCATCACCCCCCACACCTCTGGCCTACACCCCAGTGCTTGTATGCATTAATAAATAAATCTTTAAAAATAAATAAAACAAAAATGATTGAGTATCTGTAGAAAGAGTTAAGGAGACTCTCTCCTCTCTCCACACTCAATCCACAAGGTAGGTGGTGGATGAAGCAACTTCTAATTATAATATAATCAACACTGTGATAGAGACAAACACTGAATTCTCTTCCATAAGGAAGCTTCTAGGAAGAGGTTACAATGAATGTGACATTTTAAAGCGTGGTAGCAGCTTTCTTGACCAAAGCAGCATGTGCTGAAACAAGACAAAGCACAGTGTACTTACGAAATGGCAGGTAACTCAGCAGTCCAACATAGGAGGGACAATGGGTGGGCAGCTGTGTCCACATATACATCCATGTGGGTCTGGTGAAGTTTGGTGCTTAATGGAAGTAGAACCAAGTGTGAGTTAGATGATGACAGATCTCATATGTCACAGTGTGGGACCTGATCCTAAAAGCAATGGAGAACTTTAAGTAGGAGGCTAAGGGGGTTGAAATAGTTTTACCTTGTCTGAAAGATGAGTGTGGCTGCAGCATTATATGCAAGCATGGCATCAATACAGATGACTAATAATAAAAGCTTGAAAGAGCTCAACAGCACTGCTGAGTGGATTTGAAATATTTTCTAGAAGGAATGTGGATAGGACTTAGAAACCACGGAACTGACAGTAGTGGGTAGTGGTTAAGAAGGGAGAGACTGTCCAGAAAGACTTCCTTGGGTCCCCGGGCAGACCTGGACCCATTTTACAAAGGAAAACAGACAAAGTCTATGATTTCAGGCCATTAGCGTTTATTCCCCTAGTACTCCCTCTATACTCTTCAGAAACATGGAAAAAGTACATAGCCCTGAGTCCTGCCCACACAGCTCCCTGATGCTTACACACAAGCCTCCTTGTCTTCTAGAGGGGACTTGGTCTGGTCTCGGGCCATGCTCCCTGGGTGATCTGGCCATCTTCCTTCTTGCAGCTCTTTTACCATTTCTCTTAAAGTGAAGTAAGGAGCACGCCATCTTCCTTTCATTGCTGCTTGGGCCTCATGCATCATTCTGCCACCTCCTGCTACTAGACTTTGTAATAATAACCCCACAAATATTTCATTTGGGGTGTTCAATATTGCTTAGGGTGTTTATCCTTCCCCTTCTGCAAACAGCTACACCCTTTTTCATAAACTTGAATACATTTCTCGGCCAAGAGCTTAATTCAAGATCTGCAAGTTCCTTATTAAGCTCAGCAGTGAACTCATGTACACTTCATTCCTCAAAATTTTAAAGATGCAGTTTCCCTCTGAATGAGTTGCTTTTGCATCTAAATCTCCAAATATCCTCCAATTACATCAGCTGAGATACATTACTTTTACTCTCTCCTCTCTGCTTATTAAGAATATAGGCCTATGATTTCAAAATACTTACGAGTTAACACTATGTTATGGGGAGGAAAGAGAAAGGCCAGATGTCCAAAGGAGATGAACTAGAGTGAAAGGAGAGGTAGAAAACAAAGAGGGTGGCATTTCATTGCCTTTACTCTTACAAATCCAGCTTCAATCTCTTCTCCTAATACAGATGCCTGCCCATCTTTAAATCCCAGCACCTGTCTTTTTTCCATTTTCATTTACCTGTAGGATATGGTTTTAGATTTCTTTTTTATTCTTAATATCATTAAAGTCTAGCATCTCGACCTTCTATTGGGCTCTCAAAATCATGTCTTTGCTCTACTGAAATATCCAGTTTTATTGATTATTTCAAATCATCTGCATCATTATCTTAATTCCATGCATACCTCCCTGATATATTTGCTTCTATTTATTTCATTTTGTGGAGCACTATGCCTGATAGAGAGAAATTGAAATGGTATGGATGTTTACAGACATCTTTTTGAGAAAACGGACGTGACATCTTTCTCCCTACCTTCTTCTATTAGTCGGTCTTCCCGAGGCTGTCTTCTAGCAACTCTTTCCAGACTGGGTAGATGACCAGCATTATGGAAATACCGCCTATAAGGCCCTTCTTTTATATCCTACTGTGTCATTATTATCTATGTGACATTCAGCCAGCCATAAGACTCTTTGACTCCAGGATTATCACCATTATAAGGGGTCATGGGATAGATGAAGGGCTGAGGTTCTTCCTATCACAAAATTATAAAGATTCTGATTTTTATTTTCAATGTCAGTTTTACTTATGTCTCAGCCTCTATAGCTCCTCTCAGCTTTCACTGCCCCTTCCATCTATTTCAACATATTTTCTTCGCAGACCTTCAGGTTGTCTGAGGTACCCTCCTCAAGGGCAAAGCACTATAATTTTAGCAGTTATGGTTCCTACACTTTTCTCCAGATCCTTCCCATTTCAATATGCGGGGAGATGAGACTAAGCAGGCCTCTACCTCCAAGAGCACTGAACTGCTGTTCTTGCCTCTTTACTATTCCATCCGGGCTGTCATAAATTGTGCTTTGGAAATAAAACTATAACCTTTGTCTGTCACCACCATGGACCAGTCCTGGGTTCCCAGCCAAGTCAAGGCAATTTAAAGATAATAGAAATCTCAAAATCGGAAATAGCCCAAAAAAAGACCGTGACTTTTATCCCAGCAATAAAGTGGTTCTGGATGTCTATCGAGCTATATACAGCAATGGTCATCAAAGGTTTGTGTGTGGTGGTAAAAATGTAGAATCCACATTAAACATCAAGATTCAGTGAATTATGAAAAGGAGTTTGGACTTTCATATGAGGAATTTGACTAGTTATTAAAATGTTTAAATAGGAAAAGCTTTGGCCAGGATTTGGTCTTAGAAAGGTTACCCTTTGCTAATGAAGAGAATAGTTTTCAGAGACAAGAGTTAGGACAAAGGAGTGACAGGCCTAGTCTGGACTAGGATGGAAGTAAATATTAGGAGACCTATTCTAGAACCTCAACAAAAAAGAATGGAAGGATTTAGTGATTGATTGGATGTGGAAGTTGGAAGAAAGTTCTCACTAGTCAGACATTAATCATCCCATTTTAAGGTCTTTCTACACCTTTTCTCTTCAGGGTCCTCTACGCGGGAGCCAGTGTCACTCAGTGTACAGCTTTTAGGAAATTTATCAAGCAGAAAAGTCTGTCTTCAGTGTCACCCACCTCCTTTCACCGTATTCTAGCTTCCCTCCTCGCTTCCTTTATTTTTTTTTAAGATTTATTTATTTTTGCATATAAGCTGGGGTACAGGCCAGAGGCATGGGACAGCGAGAGGGTACACCAGAGACAGAGTGGGAACAGAACAAGCAGATCGACAGAAGTATACTGCTAAGGGGAGCAGCAGGCAAGGCTGGAGAGGTCTGCCACGCCATGTGGGAATCTCCCCGGCTGGGCGTCGAACTCGCGTTACCACTGCCGACAGCTCCGCAGCACAGCACTTAACCACTGCGCCACTAGGGAGGCCCCTCCTTGTTTCCTTTAAATTTAGACACCAGTGCTCTCTGGAGGTGGGAGATTCTGAGAAATCAAGAGTCAGAGACAACAATACTCAGTTTTAATTCCCCTCTGCCATTTGCAAATCATTGGCTCAGTAACTTAACCTCTGTAAGCATTTTCTATTTGTGTGAAGTAGAATGAGAGTATATATTTCAAAGGGATACCATGAGTAAATTACATCATATATCTAAATCATCTAGTGGTGTGTCTGGCATAGAAGCAGCTCTCAAAGACTGTTATTCACGTAGTTCCATCCAGGAAAAAGTTCATTGCTAATTTTAGTTCAGATGGAGATGGTTCCTCTCTCCCAGGAATATTTGATTTTCACCCCTGCCTTTCATGATGAAATGAGCAGATTTTAGTGGAAGACACAAGTCTTCTTCTTTTTTGAAAGCTAGACTAATTAATTCTCTATCATACATTCCTCAGCAACTGCCTCCTTCACCTTTGCATAGAAGATGACATAAGTGTTAAGTAAGCATTTCACCCAAGACAACGATGGCCAACAATAAACAAGATGTTCTATATCACTTATCACTAGGAATGCAAATTAAAACAACAATTATTTAACACTTCATATCAGTTCAATGTTATCAGAAAGTCAAGAAATAGTAATTGTTGGTAAGGATGTGGAAAAAAAAGAAACCTTTGTGTACTGTTAGTGGGACAGTAAACTGGTGTGGCCACTTTGGAAGAAATTATGGAAATTTCTCAAAAACTTAAAAATAGAACTACTACATGATCTAGTACTCCCACTTATGGGTATCTACATAAGAACAAAAAACGCTAATTCAAAAAGATAAATGTAATCCTAGGTTCACTGCAACAAGATATCGAAATAACTGAAGTGCCTGACAACAGATATTTAAGACGATGTGGTATGTATACACAATGCAATACTACTCAACCCATAATTAAGATGAAATCTTGCCATGTGCAATAACATGGATGGATCTAAAGAAACTGCTAAGTGAAATGAGTCAAAAGGAAAAAAGACAAATACTTTATGATTTTATTCATTTGTGGAAAATAAAGAAAAGCAAAAGCAATCAAACACAACAAAAACAGACCCTTAGACAGACAAAACGGTGATTATTTTAACGACCAAATGGGCATTACTAGAGTGGAGATAAAGAAAGTACAGCTAGATGGTACATGATGGCTGGATATTTGGAGGTGAGTGTGGTGAAGTATACAGTTGCCAAGGTGAGAAACTATGCCTGAAACTAAAACTAAAGTTACATCAATAGAAAGAACACACACACACACCACACACACACACACAACCACACACAACCACATACACACACACGTAATATGTACGTTATACAAATACATTCAAAACTGATGGAATTTTTAAAAAGAAATACTGTCCAAATATTTTCAGTGTATTTAATGCCCCCATAGTTCTTTCCACTTCTTGTCCATGAATATGTTTTAATTAATTCATGGGATTCCTATTTAAAATCCTATACCATTGGCCCAATCTGTCATTTTGACTTCTATGTTTCACTCTATAACAGAGGTCTTGGTGGCCATTTCTATTCTTGTTTTATAAATAGAGAAATGTAGGTCTGTACAGTTTAACTTTTCCACATTAGCACAGAAAAATTCAGGAATTAAAATTCAGATATTCTGATCTTACATTGGCTATCCTAATAAAGTTTAAACACATTCACACACACCACAAAATTCTCCTTTTCTAACATTATGGCTAGAATTCTGTGTTTATTTCATTCTGAAATTTATAGGCATGCTTATGAGTTTAAGGCATGAAGATAAGAGAAATCACACATGACAAGACTTTATTCTTGTTTTAAGTGCTTGACATTCAGTTTCAAAAAATCCTTTAAGTTCCCCAAATATCCATAAAGTTACTTCTTTAAAAAGTTAACTTGACTGGTGTTCCCTTACCTGTCCATATCTGGTTTCAAATTTCTAAGAAATAATATACTTCATGCTCCCTACACACAAGCAAATTCCAGACACAGGAGTCAGTGCCCACACATAGAGGATGGATTCTCAGCAGGGTGTATGTGTCTTGGATTTGGGCTTTTTTTTTTTTTAAATGTGTGGGATTTGGAGAAAGAATGCTGAAGATTTCTTTCCCCCTTAACAGTCTAGGATTCTAAGTCATGTAGAACTGAGACAGCTATTTGCCATCCAGTATACACACAAGCCCCAGAACCCAGAACCTTCGCCAGTCTTTGCATGCCTTGAAAACTCATTCATTTGGAGGTGTTAGTTCAAGATGTTATTATCCTGAAACTTTTCTTGGGAGACCCCCTCTGTAGGGGGAATTAAACTTTTGAATATTTGGCTGCCAAGGTAATGAGAGATCCTTTCCTGGGTTTTCTTCCTTGTTATATTTAACCTACTTTTATCTGATATCTCTTATAGGAAACAGTAAATATTGGAGTAATACAAAGCCAAAAGAAATGAACAAAAGTCACAAATGCCAGCTTATCACTTATTGAGAAATACATCTATTTGTCATTATTTCCTATAATAAAAGTAGATATGGAATTAGCATGATTATCCAAGATAAATATTTAATGTACTATGTGTGTAATAATTATTATTGATTCAAGTTCCTGTGAAGTATCTTATGCACCATTATGGTCTTGGACCTGTCCAGGCCTGAAACATAACTAGGATACGAACATGGCCACAAAATGTCCTACTAACATGTAGAGAAAAGATAATGTTCAGAGGATATCAGCAAGATGGTAGAATAGGAGTTTTCTACTGTCATATCCTCAACAGAACACTGTTTTGGCAACACTCACAGATGAGAATGCTTTTGTGGTCAAGTCAGAAATCCATCAGGAGATTTGTAACACCTTGCTTTAGCAAAAATTCTAAGAGTAGATACATCAAAGAGAATGAAGAGACAGTTTTACTTTACCTATGTCTCCTCTCTTATGGTATGGCACAGCACAGTGCCAAGGAAAGCCTTCATCTGCCATGGGGGAATGAGAGAGGCAGGGTGAGTTGAGCACCCAGTTTTGCCAGCTATGCGGAACATTGCCCAAAAGGACGACACCTCACCCACAACCCCCTTGAATGTGTAATGTGGTCTTAAAGATAGTAAGTATAGTCTTATACGTGGCTCACATGCAGGCTATAAAGATGGCCTAACTTTGAGGAATTAGGAAAAGAGACACAAGCACTACAAAAAAAAAAAAAAAAAAAAAAAAAAAAAAAAAAAAAAAAAAAAAAAAAAAAAAAAAAAAAAAAAAAAAAAAAAAAAAAAAAAAAAAAAAAAAAAAAAAAAAAAAAAAAACCCAAACCAAAAGAAAAAAAAAAGAAAAAAAAACCAGGAGGCTCTCAGCACTCATCTGGACTTTACAGGTTTGAGAAAAAGCAGACAATCTTAAGAATTGTCCCCCAAGAGGCAACAAGAGGTATGGAGTCAGTATACCCAATGGACTGAGAGACTCTCAGAATCCCTAAAGTTAACTCAACCCTTATCAAAAATCCAGACATCTTCATTCTTCACAGAAATAGAACAAGTAATCCTAAATTTCATGTGGAACCAGAAAAGATACCAAATAGCTAAAACAATCTTGAGCAAGAAGAATAAAGCTGAAGGAATAAATATTTCCTGATTTCAAATTATATTACAATGGAATAATAATTAAAACAGTATGGTATTGGCATAAAAACAAGCTAATAGAGCACTGGAATGGAAAAAATAGCCCCCAAATAAACCCGGCACCAAGAATACACATTTTATAAAGGAGACTTTTTTCAATAAATGATGCTAAGAAAACTGACATTCACATTTAACACGCTGTGGTCCGCTCACGTATTAGTACGTGTTTTTGTCACCAGTATCAGGTGGCCGCTCACATATTAATACATGTTCATCTAGTCTCCGGTTTTTCATGCCACAGTGGATTTATTTGGAACTATTAGGAGCTATTTCTTTGATCATACTCAGTCTAGAAGCTTTACACATTGTTTTGGTGAAAGTGTAAGGTGTTTTATGAGAGCTATTACAGTTTTTTTAATATCCAGTAGTTCAGGAGTTGTGTGTGTTTTATTGAATGCTTCTACCATTCATGTGGTGGCACAGAAAATGGCTGGCCCCAAGGACTGGTAAATTTAAAGGGCACCGCACACAAAGTGTTAAAGAAAATAAATTGGACCCTTAGACCATTCACAGCTCAAAATGTTTTATAGATATGAAATACCTTGGACTAACCAAGATTTGTAAATAACCAAAATATCCATCCTCTATCCTCTACTCACAAATGAATGGATAAAGACAAATAGTTTACACACACGTGCACACACGTGCACGTACACACACACTCACACAGTGGAATATTACTCAGCCTTGGAAGAGAAAGAAATCCCACTGTTTGAGACAACATGGATGGACCTGAAGTGTATTATACTGAGGGAAATTAACCAGACATGGAAAGACAAAGAATGCATGATCTCACTCACATGTGGAATCTGACAAGTAGAACGCTAACAGAGTAGATCGTGGTTCCCAGGAGCTGGGGGGACAAGAGCAATGTGCAGATGTTGGAAAAGAATACAAAGTCATAGGATTAATACAGCTTCAATAAATAATGCACAACAAGGTGACTGTAATTAATAAGAAAGCGTATACTTGAAATTTGCTACAAAATCAGATCTCAAACATTTTACCACACTACAAAAATAAATATCTGAGTTGATGGTTATGTTATTAAGTTTGATTTTAGTATTATATTATGTAACCTAAATACAACTTTTGTCACTTATACCTCAGTAAAGCTGGAAAAAAATAGCAAAAATTGTTTAGAAAGCACTATAATATATAGGGGGAAGTAACAGCTACAGTAACTTCTGATTTAATGCCAGTAATAGGTCCTGGACACTGCAACTCTAAGTGAGACTATGTGCAATGGAAAGCTGGTCTTCAAATAAGTCATTTCATTCAACATCAATTGGGACAGGTTTTGTTTTTGTTTTTTAACTTTATTGATGTTAATTAAATGATTTTGAATGAAATTATGTTACTTGAGGACTTCCTGTGATAAGAAGACAAAGCAGAGGGAAAATGAAGGCATTTGTATCTAAGGGAATGAGGTGAGATAAGATGTAGAAGATTTCATTCCTCTTAGGTAGAATTTGGATATGCTAGTATTGCCAGGGTCATATGGGGCTGAATGTGCTGCCCCAAAATTCATGTCGTGGTCTCAAACTCCAGTACTTAGGAATGTTACTATATTTGCAGTTACGGTCTTTAAGGAGAAAATGAAGTTCATAGGATTTAAGTTAGGAAGAGGTGGAGTCAGCAGGGCTAAGAGCATGCAGATCACGGGGGGATCCTGCACCGAGGCAGCCATCTTCAAGCCAAGGAAAGACGTCTCACCAGAAACGCGACTTGATGGCCTCTTGTTCTGAGACTTCCAGAACTGTGAGAAAATAAATAGCTGTTGTGTGAGTCACCTAGTCAGTCCTGGCAAGCTGATATAAAGGATTCATCAGGTGAAATAACGGTGACCAAAAAAATATAGGAAAGAAAGCCAAAGATATTTACAAACAACACCGTCGTGAGTAAGTGTTCCATGTTGTACTAGAGTATGAAGGAGGTAGTGGGACAGAGGCTAAAAGGGTCCTGCGTAAGTTTAAATGACACAGGCTATAAATCAAAGCATAGGGATATCTACTTTATTCAGTAGAAAACAAGGGACCACAGAAAATTTGAGGAATAGTAGAATAAAAGGACTAGGACTAAATTCAGGAGTTAATCCCACCACAGAACATGGGAAGTTAGGACAGGAAAGGTGAAGAAGGTAAAAAGTTAGAGCAAAAAACAAACCAAAAAAAAAAAGGTCAGGGGTAGCTGAGGGACAAAGAATTAACATGAGAAGACAGAGACAAAAGAAATATTATGGACAACTTCAGTAATAGAACTTGACATGAAGAAAAAAATTCCAAAACTGTCACAATTGGCTGAACTTAAATTTAAAGCGTATTGCTTATTTTTTTTCTTTTTGAATTACACAAATCCTTAAAACATGGGATTGGTTTCAACCCATTGTAGTTAAGTCTACTTGCTGGGTCATTACTTGGGTGTAATTTTCCCTCCTCGATTTGTTTTTGAGAGGGAACAAAAAGAGAAAGGGTGTCGGGGTCCTCCATTCTATATTTCAGAATGCTTTCTCCCTGCAAAGTTCGACATCTGCTTCCCATCAGTCACAGATGTGGCTGGGTTCTGCAGCAAGGCCCAGGGATGAAACACAGCAGATGAAGTCTAGCATCTCATTCATCAGGAGCTTCCCAGTCTTCCAACCATGGCCAGGTACCTCAAGTGACAACTCCCACTCACCCTCAATGTGGGCCTGTCCATGCCTGAGTTCTGGGACTTGGGATATTATTCTTGTCCACCTTCCAACTGGTTTCTTAGGGATCTCATCAACTTCCATGCCCTCACTTTTAAAACAGGGAAGTAAATCTTAGGGGTGAGAGGAGAAATATACCATTGCAATGCAATTGAAGAGCCTCTCTAGCTAGCTTCTTCCATTCCAAGAGTGATTCATGGACTCTCACTGTGCAAACTAGCACAAGAGAGAAAAATTATGTTTTAGTGGGAAATGCAGTCTTGGAAAGTGAATCGTGTTCACTGTCTCAGCAGCATTGAGCAACCACAAAGTTGCAAGATCGCTTAATCCCTACTACCCACAGCAAAGTATTTGATACTGGAACAGAATATGAACGCACAAACACTGAACTTTTGGGGCTAGATAGCTACTTCGACCCATCTTGGTCCTAAAGGCTCAGTCCCATCATCCACTCTCTATCTAACAGGTAATTTGGGAGAAAAATCTGTTTGCAATCTCTCCACTAAGCAAGTGGTCAGCCAGTTAAATCTGAAAATATTAACTGAGCACCTACTATGAGCTATTCCAGGTGACAAGGATACAATGGCAAAAACAAAACAACAGACAAGACAAAATCCCAGCCATCTTGTCATTGCAGAGGATGAGAAACAAAAAGAAAACATAAAATATGTAGTATGTTAAGCGGCTACATGGAATAAAGCGGGCTGTAAGAGTTGTGACGTTGGGGGAAGGGACTGACTTCATATGGGTAAGCAGTCCTCACTGAGAAAGTAAAGGGAGTCAATGATTGAATGAAGCAAGTATCTTGGAAAAGATTTTCAAGGAGAGTTAAGGCCAAGAACAAAAATCAAGAGTGTGTATGGTGGGCTCAAGTAATGACTGAGAAGAGTGAAAAGTAGCTGGAGGAAAGAGGCTAAAGAGTGGGGGCCAGATCACAAGGTCCTCTGTACTCATGGAGATGGAAAGGATCTAAAGGGCTTGAGTACAACAATGGCGTCATATACTAATGTTTTCAATGGAGTGTGCTGGATGCTACCGTGAGAACAGACGGTAACATCAAGGCTAAGAATGGATTAATATTGGCAAAAATCTCTTAAAACTCCTGACAGATAGAAGGTGGCAGATGGAGCAAAAACAACGCAAGGAAACCAGTTTTGGAGCACAGGCACAATTCAGTTGAGTTCAAGTTTAACTTGTAAGCAATCTGTGCCCACATTTCCTCAAAGTATAATTCTACAGAAGAGACATCTTTGTACTTTAGTGTTAATTTCCTATGCTCAGAGAGCCCTATTCTGTTCTTCTCTCCTGTGACAAGTAAATGGTTTGCTCCCTTTTGCATTTTGCTTAACTTTTGGAAAGAAGTTTGCATTTTTGAAAGTCGATAGCCTCTTTTTCCCCACAGTAAATGCTGAATAACGGATTTCAGAACATCTGGATAACCCTGACCAGGAAGGGATTGCATATCCATGAGCTTGCTGTGATTAGGGAAGGAGGGAAACAAGGGCAAGGCATCCCCAGTACATGGGCGAGACCTAATTTTGATGGAAAAAAAATATTCTATCATCACACAGAACATCTGGTAGAATTCGAGATTAAGTTACAAATGGTTTTGAAGGCCAATTATTGGACAAATGATGCCATTGAAACAAGACTATTTTCCTGATAAAATTTTCCTGATTACTGTTAAAACTTCCTTATCATAAGTTCCCTAATATATCTTACATTTACACTGAACTAAAATGGCAGCTAGTGGTGTCTTCTTTAGAGTGAAATGGTGGTATAAGGTAGAGAAGTGATAGAAGGGGGACAATACCACATTGAGTCCAAATTGGGAAAATGGCAAATTTGAAACCTATGTATCTGGAAAATACTAATGGTAATAGCTATTATTCATTGTGCCAAGCATTATCTCATTTATTCCTTGGTTACCATTATCACCCCCCACTTATCCAATGAACACACTGAGGTTTAGAGAGGTTTAGGCTGCTTGCTGGAGTTTAAACAAAACTGCAGAGCTGGAATTCAAACAGATGTCCTCATCCACGACTTCGCTCTTAGAGTATACACTGTGCTGAACTCTATTCCTTGTGCAATGCCCATCTCTACATGTGCCACAGTAGATCCAATATGATGGAAAATGTATGCCCTGATCAATTTGCTCCTCTCTACTTGACATTCCTTGCAATTCCCAGCTACAATTACAGTGTAAAACATCTCTTGCATTTTACACGTGGATGAAAACGAACTATCTTCATGTTCTGAAGGCTCCTAGTTCAAAGATATCTTTTCCCTACTGAATTGGTCTTTACCAAAAAAGGTATTACTTTTAAGGATTGGCAATTCTTTCCTACAGAGCCACTTACATTTTATGAGTGTGAAACATACACTTCAGCTAAATAAAAAACAGAAATACAGATATTTACTTTGCATTCTTTTTAATAATGACATTGGACATAAAAACTCTTCTACCTCCCAACATGTGTAAATGAAAATTTGGTGGATTAGTTTATTGAATATTAATGACTTCCAAAACAAGTTAGATTCTATTATTTCATGTTTTAGCTGGTAGCCAAAAAAAAGAAAATGTTTGCTTTTTTCTTGTTATCTGGGTTCCTTTTAGAACCAACATTTTTTAATGCAATAATCAATCTTAGCCTCTCAAATTACGGCACATCAACCTATATTCAAAAGCCATCTAAGAGGTCTTGATAAATTACAATAAATTTGTCCTTTAAAAACAGTAAAGAGAGTCCTTTCAAGGAACATAATGGACTCTCAGTTAGAAAAAAAGCAAAATATATACACATGTGTTCCACACATAGGAAGGGATATAGAATCATGTTTGAGTTATTAATACAGTTTATCATTGCATAGATAATTACAATTCTGCTTTAAAGTGTAAAAAATAAAAATTTACTTAGAAAAGAACTAGAAAATTAGTGTAAATGAAATCTATGAACTTAGATATTATTCCAGATTCCTGGCTCCAAAGCTTGGATGCCAAGAGTGATTCTGTGGCTCTACCCCCCATCAACTGTAAATGTATTGGACACTTTCCCAGGAACATACCAAAGAAAAGCTCAGCCCTTGTTGTGGGAAGAAAGAACCAGGGGATTGGCAAGGTTAGCGGCATTATGGGAATGGAGTGGGTGGAGCTTCCTACATTAGAGTCTGCAGCAAACAGCCTGAAGACCAAGGGTCTTGGCAACATCTGACCACAGGTTGCAGACCTCAAAGCAAGCTGTGGGAAGGTCTGGGACTTGGGATATGGAGCAGTTGCCTGGGAGGGGGTCAGTCACTTTGGAGTCCGTGTTTTTACAGGGATACACATAGGAAAATTTAAATAACTTTTCCGGGCACCTAGGTAATGAATTTGACGAGCTCTGACTGGGCCATCTAACCAAACAAAATCCTGATGATTCTAATGAGTAGCTCTCATAGTAAAAACCATAACTGATTTTAGAGAATTGTAGAATTTGACTGAAAACATGTTGACTTTTCATTTCTAAATGGCATTGTATTCAACTTGATACAAGCTTTACCAGTTTTTCAGTTAAAAAAAAAATTCAAAATTCCTCCAATCCCTCCCACAAGCAGTGAACTTAGAATATAGAAAGTCCAAATTGCTAGACAAAAATGTTCCAATTTTTACATGAAATTATACTAAACACAAGGTGAATGGAGCCAAAGTAGGGGGGAAGGAGAAGTAAATGGTCACATATGAAAAAAAAAATTGCCAAAATAAAAGTGATGGATGTACTTTATATTCCTGCCATTTTGGTCATTCTCTAACATATAAATGATTAAGCATTTTAAAACACTGAAAAACGTCTTTGTTTATTGTTGTTCTTATTGTTCTTCCACAAACTCTTACATTACTGTATCCATAAAGACTACAAGGAAATGAGTCCAGAATGAGGTGCGGAGTGTATGGAGTGATTGACTTAGTCACTGCATCCTACAAAATGTGTTCATAATAAAGGTAGGTAATGATAGAAAAGGTGCCTCTTCAATGTGATTTATGTATAGGTTCTGAAGCTCCAGAAAGAGAAGCTCTTATCTCAGTGTAACAGGTAATATGAAAATATATTAAATGCAGGGCTCTGAGCTAGGAATTTGCTCTTCACCATCAAAGTAGAACCAAAAACCATTATTAATACTTTCCATGTTTACAAACATGAAATAGGAATGAAGTCTTTACATGTAAGGATAGGTTAAGACTAAAAAGGAAAAGGACAAGGGAACTTTAGGATAAGAGAAAAGAAAAGCTCATGAAAACAGGGAGAATACACTTGTGAAAAAGATACATTCTAGGAAACAGAAAATAATACTCAATAGTATGCAAGAATCCTCTAAGGCAATAAACTGAAACAAAGCCACACACACACACACACACACACACACACACACACACACACACTATGCATAATAAACAAAATTACAATGACAACATTAAAATCTTAATGGTAGACTTTTAAATGCAGAAATAGCATACAAACCTTTCTGAT
Organism: Scalopus aquaticus; assembly: GCA_004024925.1. Lineage (NCBI taxonomy): Eukaryota > Metazoa > Chordata > Mammalia > Eulipotyphla > Talpidae > Scalopus > Scalopus aquaticus. The sequence goes on from PVIJ01015116.1 coordinate 20,420, forward strand.
CCATGATTTCAAACAATCTGATAGTTTCTTCCACATAAAGAGGTAAAAGATAAAGAAAAACTGTTAAGAAAAATAATTAACACAGCAGCTCAGATTTACAGCTATTTACAAAGATGGGAAAACGCACAATTTCAACACTAATAAGGAAAGCAGTAATCAAATCCATAATCAAGGAAAATTTTTTGGAACTCAAAGTTAAAATATCATTAAATAGAAATTAAAATGATTCAACCTGGTTTGAATGCTATTAATGGAAATAAATCTACAAGATGAATAAATACTGACAAAGTTTTGAATTATCAAAAAGAATTTCACAAAAGATCATCCTAATAGCAATCAGAAACTCAGATAAGGTACCCTGAAAGAAATTAAAACTCTCAAGAAGATTATCTGTTGCTACTACATTCTTATTAGCGGTCAAGTGTCACAAAGAACCAACATTTCCACTCCTCCTTCTTGGATTATACAGATTAGTTATCACATTTCAGCACAACAGCCAATTTGCTATTTCCTTTCAATTCTATAGACTTGACATTGGGTCCATGACAAATCTCTCTCCAACAATTTTGAGCTGATAAACAGACCAGCTGATGGCTAACCTCCAGCAAATAGCTTTTCACTTCAGTTTTATTTTATTTGGATTTGGTTTTCATACATCAAAACATCATGGATCCAAAGTTTCCCTTGTGGGTCATAGGTCAAAGGATCCAGGATGCAATAGTGGGATTTTCCTCAGACTGTTACTAATTAGCTGGAGACCACTTGTTTCAAGGAAATAAAAACCAGAAAGGGCAGGAATTTCTATTTAGCTGCAGGCAGTGAAGCTTTGGATACCTTGTGTGGCATCCTCTATAAGAGATGGTTTGAAACATCTATGAGTAGTTTGAAATGCAGCCCAGTATTATGATTCTGTGAAGTTTCATTCCAGCTGAGGGAAAAGGAGTTTGGAGTCATTTGCACTGTTTCAGTAGAGCAAAGAGGGAGGCAATTAGCTTATTAAATAAAAAGAACTAAAGATAGAATTCATCACTAAAATAGAAGGAAATATATGTACACACAGTATGACAAAAACTAAGTAGCAGGGAATTATAAAATAAGTGAAATATTATTTTGCTGAAGTTTGAATTATATCAAGAATGATAAAACAATTTGATCTGATAATTAAGATCCCTCCAGCAACCATCTAAATGTGTAGATTTCACACACTAGAAGTGCCTACATTTAGAGAAAAAACTATTTGCAATAGTACCAGGTATCGATTTCTCGATTTTGAAGTTGGACACTGAAAAAGAGGTGAGAGATGAGGCAATAGTCTAAGGAATATCATATTTAAAAAAAAAAGGAAAATCAGGACTACGCAAACATTAAGCATGCATATTAGAAAAGTATGGAAAGGGAAAGTTTAAATTATTAAGAACTGGGCTGAATGTAAGTGGAATAAGCTAACCATAAGATTAGTAGATACAGAAATTGATCCAAAGAACAAACGAAGGGCCATGTTCTAGCAAGGAAAGAATTTTTCTTATAAGATGGGGACAGAGGACGAACAGATGGGTAAAGAAAATATTGAAAGTAGAAGAGTTGAGACTGATCCTACCAAATTGGCCACAAACCTTTGGCCTTTTATTAACATTGAATATTAATCAATCTGTTGAAATTGAAGGAGCATGGATTAGGTAACATGGGAAAGGTTTGAAGAGTCACAGAATTACTCGACTACAAATAAATAATGAGCAATTATGGCCTACTTGGAAATGCATAGTCATCTTCCTTAGATCAAGTTAGCATGGTTTTATGACATTATCTCCACTTAACGAAACATGAAAGGAAGGGGAGATTGCGTACAGTAGAGACTCCAGAGACAGGGAATGCGGCATTGAAAAAGGAAGAATAGGGAGGTTTGTGAAGAAAGTTCATGAATCCTGAAGAGAGTTGGCTTTGTCTAACTCATATCCTGGTGGGCCTCGTGATTCCAGATGGGAAAAGACAGGAGTGGAATTAGAATGAAAGACGTTCAGAGAAGACCACTTGAAACTAGAAAGCACAATGGAAGTGGCGGGAACATTGCATGCCCACCAGATACCCCTACAACACATTTTTCAACCTCCACCACAGATTGACAGGGGCAGAGGGTTAGTTTAATTGAATGATCTATAAGCAGAAAGGAAGCACATCTCTTACAGGGGGAGGCAGTGAACAGCCACTGTATCTCCTGCATCCCATCATCCCCCCACTATTGAGATGAACTTGGAAGCCATGTTGTGAGTGAGAAGACAGTGTCGCAGGTAGACACAGGCAGACAATGTCACAGGTAGAAGGAGCCCAGATACAGGCTCTGCTGACCCACATTGGATCGGTGTGAGCAAGAAATGAGTTTCTGTTGTGTTAAGCCGCTGAGACTTAATTGCTTTGAGGATAAATAGAATGTCTGGCAGGAGTGATGGGGTAGAAAATATGAGGAGGAAGGAGCACAGGCTCTGGGAGCGGATTTTCAAGTTCTGAGACCTTTGAAGTGGGGCATTTCTGACCACGGTGGGATCTAAGACGTGGTCACACCTGAGATAGGTTCATGGAGAGTGAAAACAGAGGTTATTCCAAGAAAATGAAGACATCTTGAGCCCAGAGGGTGATAAAGGCACCAAGGATGGGGTAATAGTTATGACTGAGGAAAAACTGATCTGTTTCAAAATTATAAAGGGAGGTAAGATACTGTCCTCAATGCAGATTAATTAGTGGGTCAGAGAGAGAGAGACACAGAAACCCCAGGGGTCCAAAAGTTGCCATGAATATGCCAATCCTGATCTTACCCAGTGAATTCAAGGTGGGAGTGGAAGGGTCAATGAAGGAAAGAAATAGAACGTTTAGTCATATCATTAGGACGCCTTTCTGCATCCTGACACCACGAATCTGTGTCTCCATTTACTAGAGACCAAAAACTATTTAGGTCGTGTGTGCCTCAGGAAAATACTTATAATACCCAGGAAAGAACTTCACAGCTCTGAAAATTTCCTAGACTCCCTTAAAGTGACCTGTCTCTGCTTTTGCAGATATAACTACTTGGAATCAAGTTGTATTCTAGTCTCTGTTTATAGAGAAGACCTTTCAGCTTGGCTCCTTGAAGCCCTAATTGCCTGCATTACCTAGCAGTGTCTTGTAAATAGAGTAAGTTAGCAGAACGAAAATATAGATTTAAATAATGTTTATATGTGACTATTTAATCCTATTTATATGTAGATATTTAAGTAACATTTAATTATATACAAGTATATAGATTATTTACATGTATGTGCACGCACAAACTCACACATGTATACATAGTCTCAAAAAACATTTATAGTAATGTATTCCTACATTTTCCCCTCAATCAGAAATCTATTCGTATTATATTCGTAAAGTCCCATTCACCCTGAGGCAGACTGAATATGCAAAGAGAACAGGCGAGAATAAGTATATAACACAGATCCCCAGCCTGAGGTCGATGAACCATTTAAAACTGACTTGGAGCCTCCCAGGTGGTCTTAGGTTAAGTCTCAGCACTATCAACACTATGACCTGAGTTAGATCCCCACCAGGGAGCCGACCCACACAGCACAGCAACCTCTCCTGTCTCACCCGCTGCTCCCCTCAGCAGCAGTATTTCAGTAGATCCACCCATTCTGCTCCCCACTCTGTCTCTAAGGAATCCTCTCAATCCCTGCACCTCTGGTCTACACCCCGGTTCTTGTATATATAAATAAATAATAAAATTGACTCAAGATTCTGTAGAGTGGTACTTCCCAACCCACCTGAAAATAAACTGCCGCAAAGCACTTAGGTGACCAAAAAGTGCATGCCACCAAAATTCTTCAAAGAAAGATATCTAAGATATAGCTGATCAATGTTCATTAATTCCCAGTGTAAATACAATTAACCCAAAGATATCTAAGATGTAGTTGATGATCAATTTTCCTCTCTCTCTCCCAAAGTAACAATCATTCATTGAAAATAGAAGAAATCATACACACTTTTTGGTTTGAGATTTCTCCTAGCATGTATAGCTCACTGTCAGACCTTACTTCCCACAATACCTCCCTTTATGCCAGGTATCTATTTTCTTGTTCTGGAATATCCTTCTCCACCCAGGTCACCTCTCTGGTTTCTCCCCTGAGGGAATTTTGGTGGCACACACAGCAACGTAAAAACACTATAAACCTTGAGAAAGGAGCAGTGGGAGGAAGTATGGGAAGGTTAATCTTGTCCGCATAGCACTATATCAAACTAAAGTTTAAAAATTTAAGCATTTTTACAATTTCTTTGTTAATCTTAGAGCAATATTTACAGTTTTGGCGGACCATTAAATCAAATCACCCGAGAGCTCTGAGAAACACTGAGTCCCAAGCCTGAAATTCTGAGTTCTAGAGTAAAAGTCTTGTGGGTTTTAAAGGTTTTTCAACTTATCTTCATGTGCAGTCAAGTTTGGAAACTTCTGACTTAGAGGGAATATTGGAAGGTCTCCTTTCACTGTTTTCTTGTATTAAATTCAAAGGAAATTAAAAGTAACCCATAAAGGTGCATTCTACATAACAAGATTCCTTCTTTCCTATCCTATACTACCCACCCAGTCATCTTTCTGTATCCCAGTAGAAAGAGTTGTAGAAACATATGTGAAATGCTGGATTTGGGGCAACTGGTTTACTCTCTCTGCTTGGACTTCTCTCTTTTTGTAGGGAATTGAGCTCAGTGACATTTTTATAAAAACAAGAAAATCATCACTCATATAGGAATAGAGTTTAAATAAGACTTATGAAATGACATTAGACAAACAAAAAAGCCAAACAGTGCTTAGAGATTCCATGCATATTTCTAGTTCATAGAACAGCCAACTTAATTCTTGAAAGTGGAAATGGAAATCTTGGCCTGTCAGGACTCATTTTATAGCCATTGTCATATGTGCCTCTGTTCACCCTTCACTGGAGGGCGAGGATGACAAGACAAATATGGTTTCCCCTGTCAGAGAACAAAGAGTGTTGTTTTCACATGTATGGACAGAATATCTAGGAATGTTAATCAAAACAACAACACAAATTGATATTTGTAATTGCTAGAGGACAATCTAAAGAAGATGTCTCAGCTGATTAGAGAACAATGAAGGCTGTTGCTGGCCAGTTAACGCTGAAGTTCTTTCTTGAGAGAGCAAATTTACCCCAACCCTCCCACACATTTAAATTGGTGTACCATTCACAAAGAAAAGTAAATTCATTTCACAGCACCAGCCTAGATAATTTAAAGTCAATAACTACATACATATTTACATATGCATTTTTTAGAAAAATATTTTAGAAAGTATAATTACTAAAATATCCACATATATTTACTTACAATAGGTCAAAGAAGATATATGGAGTCATGAATAAAGAGAATGCCCAGAGACTTATCGATGAGGGGTTGGCACAAACATCCCATCCAGTAGAAAGATGATTTAATAAGCTAAATTTTGGGTGGTTAAACCTGGTCCTATTGACATGGTAAGTCAAGTATTTCTTTGTTGTGGAGACTGTAATGCACATGGTAGCATTTTGAGCTGCAACCCTGGCCTCCATCCATTAGATGTCAGTACAGTCACCACCCTGCCCCCATATATATATACACACACAGTTGTGACGCCCAAAATATATCAGACATTTTCAAATGTCTGCTAGGGGGCAAAATCACCCTCCATTGAAAACCTTTAGAATGAATTATAAGGTTGAAAAACTTACAGGTGCTTTCTAGAAAATTAGAAAGAATGAGAAAAATTGACACTTTCCAGAATTAGAGTTTGTGAGAAATTTAAGAATTTTTATTTAATTTTTATTTCAATTTCATATTTTGTCTCTTATAATAAACTACCAATGCCCTGTGAGTAGGCATCTTTGGTTATAGCTTAAAATAGTTCCCATGGAACTAGTCATGTTGTATGTGTAGAATAGACAAGGTTGGTGAAAGGTCACATCCACCAATTTTCTGGAGAACCATGTTGTGCGTACTGCCAGGGAATGAGACTCAAACTTTTACTCTTCCCGTGTACACCTTCATTGAAGAGGATTTACTATGACTCAGATTCTAAGGGATTTATTGAGCTTGAACTTCTAGTTTTCTCTTGTAGCGTCAATGGTCACACAAATTGATGGAATTGAGATCTTCCCTTCCCCTTTCCTCTTGTGCCAATATTGTGTAGGTGGTATTTATCTCTTAGGTGTTCCCTGGAGTCAGGCCCATCTACCCTACCTCCTCTCTGTAACATCACACTTTCTGTAGTTAGGGGATGTGAGTCTGAGCTTAGCAAAATGGAAAATATCCTGAGATCACATTAAACAATCCAGCTAAGCAGAGTATAAATTGCAGTGCAGACATGAACTGGGCCAACAGGGAAGTACTTTTCCAGTTGTTCCAGTGTATCCATAAATTAGAAAATTTGTGGTTTAAGGTGGAGTTCTGGGTTAAAATGACCCTTTCCAAAATGTCATCCTAGTATCATTGTAAGAACCCCAAAGCTACCATTTAACCTAACACATGATGAGGGCAAGTAACCATTTCTTGGACAATAGGTTGATATTATCTTGACAAATGCACTTATAAAAGAGGATTTCTTTGCCAGTTATTTAGTTCTTTTTTAAACATCCTTATTTTTTCACAACATAAGATTTCTCCCCTCAGGTGCTGTCACCTTCGTTTAAAAAAGAAATAGATATGTCATCTGTTAAATGTAGTAACATGTATGCAAATCTTGCATTTCAATGAGCATATCACATAATCAATTTTCATTTGAAATGTGGCCAAGAGGCTCAGGGTAGCATCATGTCAATCATCCCTCTTCGTGTGTTGAGTCTTTGGGTTCACACACCTACCCCCTCCCAGAATTAGAGTTGACCTAAATCAACTTTGAAAATGTAAACAAAGCAAACCATAGTCAAAGCTGAACTTACACTTTTTTGATGCTTATTTGGGCAATAATGGAAACAAACACCTCCACACACTCATCATCAACCAAGAAGGAACAAGCACACCTGTGACTAGTGAAAGTGCTTCCACCTGTGTGCTGGCAGCGACCACATGAAGTAGGAGACCAACAAGTCTTCTAAAACCCTGCCTCCTCTCACCCTTATTCCCACTCTTGATTTCCTCTCCTTCCCTTCCATAAGGACTGAAGCCAAGTGACAGCTTACCAGAAGAAAGAGATCCTGACCAAGATGTCACCTTCATTCTCTGGAAGGTCCGATCACAGAGCTACCCACTGTCCATGTGAAATCACAGATGTGAGCATATGAAACCTTGACAAACACACTGAGTTGAAACTTGCACCTATCTCCTGGCTAAACTTCAAAGGGAATTTCTATTAATTTATTATGGTTTCTTTACTTATACTTAATTACTATCATTTTCAGGCTGGGATTTTGTTTTGCTTTTTCCTTTTGCTGTTGACCATCAGATGTGGAAAAACACATCACTGACTGATTGCAAAATTAAAACAATAGGATACACCTATCAGAATGACTTTAATCTTTCCTTCCCATAAGCAAATAAAAGGGAACTTGATTCTTTTAATTCCCCACGTCGTCTTTTAAAAAGTCTCTGTTCAATTAAAAATGCATTTTGTGATATAATCAAGGTAGCAAGATCATGACCATTTTTTGTTTTCCCAAAGAACATGTACCTGTGTTACTTGACTCTGGGAATTCAAACTAAGAATTCTCTCCAAACTCAGGGTTGAGATGCTAAGAACAGAACGGAAAGGAATGTTAAAAGTAAAGCCAAATTATCAGCTGGATATGTGAGCGAGGAGAGCTGACAGATTGCAAACTTGCTCCTGGGTTATCTTCTGCAAGAAGCCATGATCTGCCCCCATAAGATTTGCATGATTTCCCAATTTCAATCATGTGCAAATTTAAGTGGCCCTCTCTTTGGGGAGATGGAGTTTAGCCTAAGGGAAGGGCGGGGGGAGAAAGCCCCCCAAAAAACGTATGCTATGGTGGAATCATCTAGTATTCTCCCTAACTCTAAAAATCAAGTGTTTTTCAGGAACGACTTAGATAAATAGCTCATGTCAACAGAGAAATTTATCTTAAGGAGGGTTCAGTAAAAAACAAAAATATTGTGGTCCAGCAAATGACACACAGGTGTGCAGGGAACCTGCAGCTACTGGGGTTTGTAGCTGTTTATATGAAAAAGGGGCGCTTTCTGATTCTGCGGAATTTAAGGGAGTTCTGTGGGTTTCAATTTCCTCTTGTGGTACCTTTTTTTCTAGCGTTATTGTGTGGACCTGGTTCTGACTTTAGGAGACGCTTGAAATAGGATGCGAAAGCAGATGACGGCACATGCAGGTCAGCCTCGAGAGGAGACCAGTAGGTTGGGGATTCGCACATACGACCACTTTCAAGTGGAAGGCAAGGGCCGGCGATCGGCGGGTCGCAGCAGCCAAAACGCGGTTATTGCATAGCAAGCGCAACAGCTACTGCGGCACACACTTAAAAACTGATTCCCTAGAAAGTCACGTCTTTTTCAAAAGCCAGGCTCTTTCAAAAGCATCAATGTCTGGGCTCAACCCCAAGACCTACTGCATGAGAATCTTGCAGTTGAGATATAAAATCTGCATTTTTCTTCCCCAAATTCACAGGCTGTCTAGGTGAGCCCTCTTAATTAAACAAGCATCCCCGCCTCGGAGGAACAACTGAAAGCGAATAAAGGGTACACTCTCAATGGCTTATGGTATGATACTACATGACATCTTTTCTCCAACGCCACAGAAAATTCCTGCTAACACTTCATTTCGATATAACGGATTCGGTTTGAAAATGTCCTACCTGTGAGCTGTGCTTCTGGTTGGGAATTAACTCTGGGGTTTGTGCTGTTGTGGTGTCCAGGCAAGGGTGGGGAACCCGGAGCCCCGCCGGGAATCTGGAGTCCTCTCTGGCGTCCCCCCACTCGCAGCCTCCTGCCCTCGCCTAGTCTGCTGGTAGAGCGCGGCGCTGACACGCCCGTTTATCCTCGCGGATCAATCATCACTGGTGCCCGCCCCCCAATTACACATGCGCATGTGCGCTGAGACCAGGTGGCTACAATCAAAGGCCCATATGCCGGTGCCAGCCCCGCCCCCACCCAGGCCAGGCATCCCCGAAACCCCTGGGGCGTGGGAGGCTGCAGGTGGCGGTTACAGAGGTTAGTGGCGGGAAGGCCGAGACAAAGCCCGATAACTTCATTTACCCTGCAGTGGCTGATGGGTTTCATTGCTGTGTTAGTCTCACTGCATGGTTCCTTGAAGCGGGAAGCCATGTGGGGCTCTTTTCTGCACCCCCATAGCCTGCAGAGGTCGCAGAACACATACTCGTTGTACATCAAATGAACCCAAATTGTATGCACATTCCCCCAATTGCTTCTTCTGTTGGTCTTTTGCCAGTCTTTACTAAGAATTTTAGAAATCAGAAAGTAACTAAGATTTATTGAGTGATTTTCAAGAACCAGACTCTGCTCGTTCTTCATATTACTAGCTCAATCTCCAATATTTTTATGAGCTCCATGGCTGAGGAAAGAGATGCACAGAGATCTGAATACTGGCTCTTCATCACCTAACAGTGAAGGATTCAGGACTGAATCCAGATGACTTCTTTCCAGACTTTTCCCTGAAGAGGTTCCTCCTGGACAGAATTGCATTAGGTGGCATTCTTCAGACTCCTATAAAAGCAAATCTTTTAGATAAAACTTAAAACCAGTATCACATTCAGCTTTCTTCCTGGAAAATATGCCTCTGTGACAGAACAAGGAAAAGATGGATAATTCACGTTTTGTAGAGGGGGTCATAAATCCAATCATTGACTCATGTCTCCAGCTGCTTCAATGGACAGAAAGACGAAGTGTCTCCTTCGTGGTCACCTGGTGGGAAAGAGGCATATGTGGATGGAGGATCTTCAGTTCTGGTTCACAGCACAGTGTTTGTCACCTTTTACTCGCCCCCCCACCCCGTTGTTACAGAGCAGGGAGAAGGGCACGCAAGCACCCCAAAACCCACCTGCTCTAAATAGGTTCTGCCATCTGCCACATCAAGACAAAACATATAAGACCTTTAATGGAAAGAAACTTTGATACAATGAGTGTGTGATACAGATAAGATAAAGAATATAGTTTCCAAATCTAGCACCCAAAGTTACCCATCCCCTTGTGGGTAAAAGTCCACCCAAACAGGATTGGCCCAAAGCAAGGTCCAGAAGCCTGCCATAAGTCTAAAGCACCCTCCAGCAGGGATCCATAGAAAAAGGTCAGAAACAGGCAGACAAATCTAGGAAGAAAAGAGCAAAATCAAAATGAAGATAAAAGCTGCCACTGTTCACCTCTCCACGGGTCTCTCTCCCACGTCTGTTTCAACCCGCCCAGGACCAAGAAGCAACTGCAGCCTCTTCACATGTCTCTCTGCTCCATGTGCCTCCTCTGGGTCTCCTTCTGGCTCCCCATCCTGTTTCCTTCCCTCCCCAGTCTCCTCTCCAGCTTCCTGTCCTCCCTGCTCAGCTCCACCCTCCCTTGGACTGGTCTGGAATCTCCCCTTTCCCTGAGGACCACCCTGTTACAGTGTGACGTAGGGATGGCCAAGGCTGAGTACCAAACACCTGGAAGAACGTTACTCCCTCTAAGTGCCTTTCACCTGGAGTGATACTTTCCTTGGCTCTCCAGTTCAGAAGCTAGTCCTAGAGGCTATGGACAGAAGAGCCTCAGACTTAAGCCTGGACAAAACTGATCCAGAAAGGAAACTGCCACAAATAGGATGTAGGAAGGCTCTAGGTCTCCAACAGCAAGGAGAGAAATAGGAAAGTATGGGACTCCTTGAGGTAAATCCAAAGAGGGGCTTCTGGAATCTTCCTTAGGAACCCAGCACGGTGTGCTGGCCTGGCAAATATAACAAGGGCAATTCCTGAGACAGGAGACTCAACCCATCTCAAATTCCAGCAAGCAAGTCACGTTCAGGGCTTGTGCCTTTGATTTTCCTCACTGATTTCTGTCCCCTCCTTTTTCCCAAAAGAGCAGTAGCCACACAAAGGCAACTTCAAAGATGGGGACTACTATAGACATTAAACAGCCAAAAAGCCAAACAATGAGATGGGAGGGGGAAGGAAAGAGACGGTGGAGGAGATAAGCGAGAGGAGTCGTGATTCCCTGCTATAAACAAATTAGAGAACATTAAGCACACGTATGTCCCTGAAAGAGCTAAGTGGTCAGAGTGCATTTATTTTCTCAGTGTTATTGAGTCAGGTTGGAAAACAAAACCTCGACATTAATGCCCAGATAACAGAGATGGCAGTAGAACTTTTCCCTCTAATAATTATCTTATTATCTGCCCATCTTAGGTCAATAAACATGTTATGATTGACGGGTTAAAATGTTTAGGTTAGTCTGTGCTCACATAAACCATTTGAAGTTTTCTAGGATGGGAGAATGTTATAAAACAAGCAAACTATCTTCTTTCCATCTTACAGCTTTCCAACTGTCTTCCCACCTGCCCTCCCCATCCAGAAGAATGTCGGTCATTACCAGGGTTATCACCGAGCTGGTGGGTGGCAGCCACTGGCCGTGGAGAGACCTGAAAAACCCCTGTATTCTAAATGAATGGAGAGGAAATGCTCAGGGGGATCTAACCGGCTCCAAAGTCCATGACAGAAGAAAAGATAAGTTTTTTCCATTAGCTGCCTCTGTCACTCCCTGTAACCCTCTTACAAATTCTGGGCCTCCCAGATGTCTCCACTCTGAGTCGTGGAGAACATGGGCAATGGACAAGGACGGACTAGAAAGGAGCCCAGACCTGCTGGTTAGTTCCCAGTGGGGGGCCTCCCTGATGGCCTAGGGGTTGGTCTCAGGCTATCACTCCTACAGCCTGAGTTCGATCCCCGGCCAGGGAGCTGACCCACATGGCGCAGCAGACCTCTCCTGTCTTCCCGCTGCTCCCCTCAGCAGTGGATTTCAGTGGTCCCCACTCTGTCTGCTCCCCACTCTGTCTCTGGTGAATCCTCTCACTCCCCACTCATTTCTGCCCTACACCCCAGTTCTCCTACACACACACACACACACACACACACACACACACACTGAAATAGTTCCCAGTAGGAAGACAAAAATTCACTTACTAAAAAAGTAAACTCTATCTGAAATTCAGAGGGGAGAAAAAAAAAAACTTTAGGGAGAATTTGCTTTGGAAATGTGAAGGGATTTGATTGGTGGGCAGTGCATGTGCATGAGCTGAGAGTGCAGCACTTTTTAGAAAAGAAGGGCATGTGTGTAGTAAGTGGAATAAAAGGTTACCAGTTTTTGAGAGATGTCAGTACAGTCATACCTCGATTAATGACATTTCAGTCAATGAGAGGTGACCTATACAAAGGTGCTCCAACAGGCTATCCCCTGCTAGGTGTGGAGTCGGCTGCCCCTTCTAGGTGTGTGTAACTACAGTCTGTGACGTTCGCCCCAGAACAGAACCGGCTGATGGTGCAATTCTTAGAACATAGCCCATTATTAAGTGACGTGTGACAGTAATGATAAAAAGGCCTTTCCAATGAGTATGCATTTTGGACTGGGGTTTTCTTGACTGAAGCTCTATGTAGAAAGAGAAAATGCAACACCCAGACTTGCATGCATTACAAAATACAAAATGATCAAATTTGCATCAAATGATCAGTTAACTCATCATGTGTGTCCCTGCCAACCCTCAATGACACCCACTTCAAAGAGACATCCATTCTGAAGAGGATTATAAATGTACTATGTGAAGTCTTCAGCATCAACAAGAAGATCCCAATAATCACATGCTGGAAGAAATGCTGTATAACAATCAGAACATTCGGGTCTTAACATTTACCGCTGCTAAAGACATGTGAGATCACATCCATTTATTTGTTAAAGGCATAGATTTCAGGTGTCCTCCACTTGTCTGCCTTCCTATGCAATCTGATTATAGCAGTGAATAAAAGAGACAGGAGTCACGTGATTGTGGAGCAAACTTGTGGGGACCGATGAACTATCCATTCGCAAATAAGTGTAATGTATAGAAGGCCATAGAATGCCACTACAAAAAAATACAGTAAAGCAACAAAGAAGTTTCTGAACTGACAAGTTAGGGACAGTGTTCGTAACTTACATTTTACAGTCAAGGAACCTCACTCATTTGAAGGCTCTGGAAACATGAGCTGTGTGAGTATCTGGAGGAAAAACAGTCCACATAGTAAGTGCAAAGGCTCTGAGGCAGGAACTGGATATTCTCAAGGAACCAACACTTTACAGACTATTTTTATCATTTTCAAAGTTTTATGTCTTCATTTATTACCAAGTGGGATAAGAATGTCAACTTCGGGCCTCCCTGGTGGGAGCTGCGCTGTGGAGCTGTCAGCAGCGGCGACGCGAGTTCGACGCCCGGCCGGGGAGAATCCCACATGGCGCGGCAGACCTCTCCTGCCTCGCCCACTGCTCCCCTCAGCAGTGTATTTCTGATCTGCCTGTTTTTCTCCCCACTCTGTCTCTGGTGAACCCTCTCGCCACCCCATGCCTCTGGCCTATACCCCAGCTTGCATGCATAAAGAAATAAATCTTAAAAAAAAAAAAAAAGAATGTCAACTTCATTGACCTCTTTGAAATAATTAGAAATACTACAAGCCAAGTGCTTGACCCTTTAGTGACCAGTAAATATGAGTAAGTAAATAGCTTTCTTCTTCTTGCCATGCTGATTTTCTAAGAGATGTGTGTTACCTTCTTAAGTCAGGACACACAGAGGCTAATAGGAAGAGTTACCATCATGATGGATGCAAATTCTAATTCTAATTCTCACAAGACACATAAACTTGGACAAATTACTTAACATCTCTCAAGCCTCTGTTTTGTATTCATAAAATGGGGCTAATAATATCCTTCAGGGCTGTAAAGGGTAAATAAAACACTGAGAATAATGACAAGTAGTAACAATAGCTGATATGTAATTAGTGTTACTATGTGTTTTACATGGTATTAAAATGTGTCCTGGCATCATTTCATTCCATCCTTAGAAGACTAGAAAATAATATTATACCCAACTTATAGATGAAGAGGATAGGAAAGTGTCTGAGAATCCACAAATAAATTTTGGAGCCAAGACCTAAATCCAGGAGTCTGAAGATAGTCTGGGCTGCTGAGTAGCATTTTTGGAAATGTCCCTGTGCTGTGTCTGCCACATAATTAAAACTCAATAAATGGCAGCAGATGTTATTTCTGTTAATGCTATCATCACCACCACCATCATCATCACCACCATCATGTTATTTAGAGGAAGCAACTCCTCTGGAAGGTGACGAAGCCCAAATTTAAAATAATACTGCTGGCAGGGTAATTAGAGACGAATACACCCATCACCAGGGATAAACAATGGAAAGGTCGGCCAACCAGACCCCCAGTTTGCAATAGTTCAAGGAATGAATCACAGATGTGAGTCATGGGATAAAAACCAGGGAAGACACCCAGTTTTACTCTGGCCCTAAAATTAGGAACACCAGGTCTTGGAAAAATGCAATGCAAGTTTCTTTTCCACGGGGCTTAAATCTTATTTTTCTCAACAACCCCAAAAAACATGGATCAGAGTATTGTCAGACACCAACTTTTCTTGCTGGAATGTGGATTAAAAGTAACCCAGACAGGCAGCTACCAGTCTCCCAATCGTTAGGACCCTCTTCGCTATGTGGAGGCCTATTGCCCTTCACACACACACACACACACACACACACACACAACCACGTGCTTTCTACCTATCCTCCCTTTCATCGCTCAAGTAAGTTTACACAGATGGTTTTCTGAATTAAGTTCTTTTTAAATAACATACATTATAAAGTTGTTCCTTCTTGTCTCCTGCCAACCCTAACTAGAACAGCTTCTGTGTGCTTCTGCCGTAACTTTTATCCCAAGTGGATCTTCCCACAACACACACACACACACACACACACACATACACACACACACACACACACACACACGAGTTTATTCTGGGAAACCTCCACTCCTAAAGGGTATTAAAAGGCCTTTCCAGAGAAATATCATCCCAGTACATTAAAATAGCCTCAGTTTCCCCCAAAGGGAATTAAATAAGACTTTCCACGGGAAAATTAATTTTGTGGCGATGCCTTATAATATATAAAAGTAAATCTTGTGCTATAGAATGAGTTTCTTCATAGTAAAAGTCTGTGTGGCAAATAGTACTAGAAGAGAAGGTATAGTGATTGGGCAGAACAGCATATAATAGTAACCTATTGCTCTTGGGAATTTTCTCAGCACAGAAATAGCCCCAGAACCTCTCAGCTCACCCTATATATATATTAGTATAGCACTGGATTCTCCAATTCCCTGAACTGCCAGTCCAACAAAGAGTCAATTCATTTCAGCTGGTACTCACTCATGCCCTCTAAGACCCAGCAGGTACGGTGAAGACACCCCACTTCCAGTCCAGCTCAGGTTCACCTCCCATTCTCTGACTCCAGTTTCATTCTCCTTCTTGATAGTCAAATCAATTTACAATGGTTAAATTATTTATGCACACACATACATAAATTTACACATATATACATACATATATAAATATAAACATAAAACATCCCCAAAGCAACCTGTATGTTTTCAGCTTAAGATTTGACTGTCTCTGTTTCCTTCTTCTTTTTTTTTTTTAAGATTTATCTATTATGCATACAAGCTGGGGTGTAGGCCAGAGGTGTGGGGGGCGGGGAGAAGATTCACCAGAGACAGAGTGGAGAGCAGAACAGGCAGATGGACTGAAGTACACTGCTGAGGGGAGAAGCGGGGAGACAGGAGAGGTCTGCTGCGCCATGTTGGAAGCTCCCTTGCCGGAAACTTGTGCTGCAGTGGCTCTGGACAGCTTCATAGTGCTTTCCTTAACCCTGTTTCCTTGTTCTTAACTGAGAGGAGAAGGACTCCCATTTCCACCTCAAACCCACCGCACATTGCACTCAGCAGACCAGAGCAGAGACGGCACAGATGCTGCCAGGCTGTGGGCTCAGCATGCTGGCACAGCACTATCTTGGAACACTGTACTCTCTCGGGCTTGAGCGGTTGACTCTCCTGTTCTCGGTTTGCAACCACACACCCATTTTTATTGCATTTGTTTGCCCTCGATGCTCATTTTGCAAAGTAAGCCTTACTGCAATCCAGCCACCCAACCTTGGTGAGTTTTTGTCAACAAGTTAATAAAAAGTGAACCAGTTCTCCAAGCAAGTGCACCCTCCAGGTGGAACCTTTACTCAGTTAAGATCTTCTTTATACAACATGGAGGCCTTGCCAAATTTTTTCTTTTCTCATTTTGCGCCTACTTCAGGGAGATAAGAAATGGAAAGGGTAGGAATAAAGGGTTTTTAACAGTGTCAGAAACACAGGCACGTTGTTACTCCTGCACTGGCCTGAGGCTCTAGAGAGTAGGTGCTGCCTGGAAGTCTTCTCTCACCCAGTCTCCTGGACTCGCCCAGTGCTCTGAGTGAGGCAGACAGCTGTGGTTTGCTCTGTGGGGCCCAGGCAACCAAGCTAGATGCCATTTATTTATCTTTTTTTTTTTTTTTTTTTTTGGAGAAATGTGTTGGGGAGGGTATGGAGAAAAAAGAACCCTCTTAGACTATCGATGGAAAGTAGACTAGACCAGGTCCTATGGAAAGAAGTGTGGAGGTTTCTTTTTTTTTTTTTACAAGCTGGGGTACAGGCCAAAGGCGTGGGGTGGCAAGAGGGTTCACCAGAGATAGAGTGGGGAGAAGAACAGGCAGATCAGAAATACACTGCTGAGGGGAGCAGCGGGCGAGGCAGGAGAGGTCTGCCGCGCCATGTGGGACTCTCCCCGGCTGGGCGTCGATTTCGCATCGCGTGCTGCCCACAGCTCCACAGCGCAGCGCTCAACCACTGCGCCACCAGGGAGGCCTGGTTTCTTAAAAGACTAAAATGGATCTTCCATATATGACTCAGCAATCTCACTCCTAGGTATCTACCTGAAGGAAGAAAAACACTAATGCAGAAGGAAACCTGCACTCCCATATATATAGCAGCACTATTTACAATAGCCAAGATATGGAGACAACCTAAAGTGCCCCAAAGTAGACAAATGGATCAAAAAGATGTGGTATAAACTGGGAGAAGATCTTTGCACACAATACATCTGATAAAGGGCTGATAACAAAAATTTACAAGGAACTCACACAACTCAACAAAAAAAAAGCCAATAACCCAATCAAAAAATGGGCAGAAGAGCTCAAAAGGCACTTCTCCAAAGAAGAAAAGCAAATGGCCAACAGATACATGAAAAAATGCTCAACATCACTTATAATCAAGGAAATGCAAATCAAAACTACTATGAGATACCACCTCA